>JAFIRS010004105.1:0-100544 GCA_018342105.1 Gonioctena quinquepunctata
CAATTTTGAGATTTTTTCTCAAAATTTTGTCTTTTTGATTCTCATAATGTTGACTTTTTTTCTCAAAATTTTACTTTCATTCTTAACACTTGGAGTTTTTTTCAAAACATTTTTGACTTTTTCTCTCCAAATTTTGATTTTTTCATTCTTCAAATTTTGACTTTTATTCTCAACATTTTTTGAATAAAAGTTGAAATTTTGAGACAAAATCGTTTTTTTTTAAAAAGTCAACATTTCTTGATTCTAATAAAAAAAATAATTGGTAGGATGGCGTCAATAAGCCATGGTAGTTTTCTCAGTTATCGGATACTGTGAGTTTTCAATCTAATTTTTCAACTAGAAGCTGAATATGTATATACCATTTTGGATGCCTATTTCATCGATCAGACAGTGTATATGATCAGTTAGTTTCCTGAGTGTTAATTTTACTTTGACAGTAGTTTCTCATTGATATTCTGAGGACTCTTATGGTAACATGAATATTCAATGAATGACATGCAATTAAAACATAGTTTGTAAAATAAAAGAAATATTCAAGACTGGAGCATTACCTAAAAAATGGAAAATAATGTAATGAGAAGGAATAGGAATAATCAAACTATATTAGATCACTTAAGGAAAAGCCCAAATTCGAGTTTGAGGGTGGCCAGCATAGAGTTAAACTTACTTAGCGATACCTGATATCTGGAAAAATAGACGCTATCAAACCAAAATTTATAGAGTCTCCAGCAAGAGGTGATGAATAAAATTGCATGAAATATCATTTATGGCCCCTGTAATAAACATATTTTGAAAAACAATTCATTAAGTTATGAAGCTACTTTCACAATTCTTGCTAAAAATCGGTAATGCATTTCTTTTTAATTTTTAACATTGGAAAATAATATTATTTGACACTGAAAATCAAGTCTCATGGAATTTAGTGTTCCGCTGAACTTTTTGAATGTCTACCAAATGAAAAAAAAACATTCGGTCGTATATCCCAAGAAGCATTTTAAGTGGACGGATCGTAGCGGCCACGATTTTCGAAAACTTTGAAGTGTTTGGCCACAACCACTTGAATCCCCCGAAAATTGTTTTATCAATCTTGGTTAGTTGAAACAAATACTTACGTAACAAATCACTACATTTGATGCAGTGCTGATGACAAATAAATCTTTATTGAATATTTCGATCATTCCTCTAAAAATGGCGACCCAGCATATTCCTGTAAATATGACGGCTTTTGGAGAATATAACTTTAAAGTGGCAGAAAGTGTAAATAGACCACACTAAAGTTCCTCCCATCATAAAGTGCCCAGTGGAACTAAATTATTAACTTTTCCACCACTGGAAAGTGACACACACGTCGCAGGCCCATGCCTCACCACTTCAGAGTTATAACCTTAAAATTACAATAGGTCTTATACCCTTGAAAGGGGCGAACCTGCCACTTAAAAGTTTTAACCTCGAAATTGTGGGTACATGTTCATTAATTGTTAAAAAAAGACATGTAGCGAGTATAGTGGATTCATGCAGCTCCAATCAACAATTATCAATCAACAAATAATGAAAATGAGGGCATTTATGCAAACAGAATTAACAATTGAAGTATAAATATTAAGCAGGAGCACAACTCAGAGATCCGATCTATTTGAATTAAATTTTTTATACAAAATCAAGGAAAATTGTCTAATGAAAACGCATAACCCATTTTATTTTGAATGAATATCATTCACGTAATAGGTAAAACGAACTTTTTGTAAGCTACAATAAAATAATTTGAGAAAAGTTTTTGTTCTGACCAATCCACGGTCACTTCAAAATTAGGGAAAATTGCCTATTGAAAACGTAGAACCCATTTCATATTGAATGTATATCATTCACATTTCACGTAACAGATAAAACAACTTTTTAACCAAAAAATAATTTGAGGAAATTTGGGTTAATTTTCGTCATCGCACAGACCAATCCACAGTCACTTCAAAATCAAGGGAAATTGTCTATTGAAAATGCATAACCCATTTCATATTGAATAAAATCATTCATGTTTCACGTAACAGGTAAACAAACTTTTTGTAAGCCACAATAAAATAATTTGAGAAAACTTAGGTTAGCTTTCGCCATCGCGCGGAATGGTGAATTTCGAAGGTTATCACTCATGGAGATAGCAAGAACGTGGTAACCATCACCACATATCACAATCAAGTGCCTGCCACATTGAAGGTTCCATGGAAGTTACCAAAACGTCACCGAAACTATCATACTCTCTTGAAAGTGACTGTGACTTCTAAATGATATTTAAGTGGTACAGGATGGTTACCGCAACGGTTATTCTCCACTTCTGAGTTTGATAACCTTTAAAGTGATTTGATCAGTGGCCATAATGTTTCAGACACCTCAAATGACAGTAATAAGTTATAGAACTGTGGAGTGGCTACCATAGATGGGAATTACGTGACTACAACCATACACATATAAAATTTCTGTTATTCTTACTGTATAGTGGTAGATTTAGTGGTGATTACGTGATAACCACCGAGTCGAAGTTGCAGTATCAGTTCCGTCACTATAATGCTGCTTGGGATCCCATAGGTGACAAAGTGGTTATTCAAATCAAAGTCTTGAATTCACTTTGACACTAATTTCTTCAATTTCTATAGTTCTTTCAACCCATCACTTGAGACATAATTACCATCATAATTGAGTAACACTGTCTCCTCCATTACAACACGGGACGAACAGTGAAATCGAATTTGAACACGCCATGAGCTGATTCGTTTCGATTAATAAAAGTCTACAAAGCGTGGTGAATCAAGTCTGAGAATGATTCAATAATTTGAGCAATATTCTAATGCAAGTAGAGTTTGTGTTCCTTGACGTCTGTGTTTAATTTTCAATAACTCATTACTGCTGAGTTAAATCCAATCTAGAGACTGCAATTCGATTCAAATTGTAATTATTCATGAAATAATTTTCAGAATGTATGGTACAAATCCTTTTTTGAAAAATAATGTCGCTTCGATTCGTTTAAAAATATGAACAGGGTTCATATATTGGGTTTCCTAGTTCTTCCGGCCTTCCTGATTATCGTGGAAGCGTAAAATAGATTTTCGTCGACAAAATTGTACTGAAGACCTATAGACCAGTGCTGAAGCCTTTGAAAATGGTAAAAAGTGGAAAAAAATAATAGTAGGATGAAATCCATTGGAAATGAAAGAGCATATAACAAAAATGAAAGGAAAAATAATTTACGGGCGATCTGAGGTCAGGAAGTGGAAGGGGGTGAGTTTTTAACAGCAAAAAACGGTTTATCCCGATTTCCGGCAAAACTGCAAGTCCTATGGGAAAAACTTGGATGGCAAAATTGTAGATGATAGTAAGATCTACAACTTTTGTATCAACTCTTTTTTCACATAACCTCAAAATTTATGTGAAAAATTCAATTAACCAAGTTTTTGGTTTTTTATTTTTATCTTCTACAAAAAAATGTTTTTTCCACGAAATTTGGCGAAAACCTTCTTTTTTATGTTCCAAACACACTGTGAATTTTTTGATTCAGAATATTTATTTTTTCACCTTATTTTGACTTAATATCGAAAAAGCACCCTAATATTCAATCGAAAATTCTCCCGTCAAAATATCAGCTTTTTAAAAAAAGTCGGTGGGCTTTTTGTTCGCTGAAATCTCTACTTTCTGATGGTATGAAAAAAAAGTACATTTCTATGACAGAAAATGCAAAGAAACGAAAAAAACTCGAATCCGAATTTAGTAAGACATCTACAATATTTTGAGAAAGTTGTAGAATCTTCTTTAAATTATATGCGTAGATGCCTATTTATTGCTATTTTGGGATGACTCATATACATGGGTGACCTACGGAAAATTTTAGTCCATCAAAAGGTATTTCATAGAGAAGTGGGGAAGGGGCTAGGACGGTCTGGGCCTTACTACCTGTTATTTCTTTGCATTTTCTGAGAACATTTACCCTGGTAATGTATATTTTTTTTTTGCACTATCAGAAAGTAGAGATTTCAACGAACAAAAAGCCCACCGACTTTTTTAAAAAACCTGATATTTTGAAGGGAGAATTTCTGATTGAAAATTAGGGTGCTTTTTCGATATTGAGTCAAAATAAGGTGGAAAAATAAAGATTTTAAATCAAAAAAATTACAGCGTGTTTGGGACATGGAGAGGTAAGTTTTCACCAAATTTCGTGTTTTTTTTTGTAAAAGATAAAAATAAAAAACCAAAAACTTGGTTATTTGAATTTTTCACATAAATTTTGAGATTATTTGAAAAAAATGTGATCACCAAACTTTGCCATTCAACTTTTTTCCATAGGACTTGTAGTCTTGCCGGAAATCGGGATACACTAAGGGTAGCAAAATGAACGATATTGATCACTCACCCTCTGAATTCTGGTCCGATAACCGATTCTGTCAGGCATATCTTTGTACTGGGTTCTTCGATTTGGATGATTCTTTTTTTAATAGATAGGGTATATCTCATAGTTGATCATTTTTGGAATTCGAATAGAATTATCCACCCTTACGGGTAGAAAAATAGGGGATAATTGATTTTTCACTTGTGAACATTGGCACACATATGTAGTTGACAATGACAGATCGCTATTGTCATTATTTTTGTTCTCCTACATCCGTCACAATCCTTATATTCTATGAGGAGATGGAATGATATACAAAGTAATGAAATAAACTAACAAGAACAACAAAAATAATTTATATTACAACAAATAGTAAAAGTAGATAATCATATCATTTAACTGGAAATAGTTGAAGTATGGTGGGTAAGTAAGTATTTTGGAAGTAATCAAAAAACAAGTAGGTAGTAATTAGTAGATTTCAGCAACAAAAAATCAAAAAATAAAAACTTTTTATCCAAAAATTAAACCGACGAAATATGGAACTGAAAAGTAAAAAATAAAATAAACCTTTTTAGTCTCAATAACTAAGCTCCTAAACTAATGTAAGTGACTAATTTTGAGTCGGCGCCAAACGAACAATCAACGAAGATCATTAAATTACTTCAAAAAAATTATCAGAATGTCACCGCGCAACTCGATCATCATTTTACGCCTTACCTAATTCATTTGCTTTTTTGTTTGGCGCCGACTCAAAATCAGTTACCAACATTAGTTTAGGAGCTTAGTTATGGAGACTAAGAAGGTTTATTTTAAATTTCACTTTTCAGTTACATATTTCGTCGGTTTAATTTTTTGATAAAAAGTTTTTATTAAACTACGAAATCAAAAAAGAGGAAGTTCTCTAGTTGACGCGTATATTTTTTTTTGTTTGATCACGCATAACTTTCCACAAGGCAGTTCGATTCCGATGATTTTTGAACAAAAATATCCATCCCTAAGGGTAGCAAGATGGAGGATTTTGATCGTTCACCCTCTGAATTTTAGTCCGTCAAGCGATTCTATCAGGTACAACTTTGTAGTGGGTTCTCCGATTTGGATGATTCTTTTTTATTAGATAGTGTATACCTCATAGTTCATCATATTTCAATTTTGAATGAAATAATCCACCCCTATGGGTAGAAAAATAGGGGATGATTAATTTTTACTTGTGAACATTCGCACACATAAGTAGTTGACATTGACAGATCCTCCTACATCCGTCACAATAATTATATTCTATGAAAGGATGGAATGATATACAAAGTGATGAAATCAACTAATCAGAACTTTCAAAAATGATTTATGTTGTAACAATGAATAGTTAAAGTGGATAATCATATTATTTAATAGTTAATGGTTGAAGTTAGCTAGGTAAGTAAGTATTTTGGAAGTAATCCAAAAACCAAGTAGGTAGTAATTAGCAGATTTCAGCCACAAAAAATTGAAAAATAAAAACTTTTCAACAAAAAATTTAACCGACGAAAAAATCAACGGAAAAGAAAAATATAAAATAAACGTTCCCAGTCTTAATGATAATTGAGCTCCTAACTAATTTTGAGTCGTCGCAACAAACTAGCAATTGAATTAGATAAAGCGTAAAATGATGGCCGATATGCACAGTGTCGTTTGGATTACTTCTTCAAAGTAATATAATGATCTTCGATAATTGTTTGTTTGTCGTCGACTCAAAATTAGTTACTCACTAGTTTAGGAGCTCAATTATCATTAAGACAAAGAAGATTTATTTTTATCTTCCAGAATTTCTCGCATGATTTAGGGTTCTTCCACAATATCTGTCGCAGATGTAGTTCAATGTCCAACGTGGCTTTAGCCAGGAATGTAATTGTTTCTGTATATATACCAAATAATAGCTCCAATCATTTTCAAATATCATTTCTTCAATTTTTATGAAAATACGCTTTTTTAATTGAGATGACTTTCGTTCATCATCTTTCAGATTGGAAAATCTAAAATAACTTATCTTTTCAGAACTACCTGAGCAAGAAAAAAAGCTGTTGACAATTTCCATCAGTACACTCCATACCTCAACCATCACCCATATTGACATGCAAATATGCGAGAGTGAAAGTACTGTTCTACAAGCCTCTATAGTGTTACGGAAATCACTATCTTCAACCGAAACGTTGCGATTTTCCGATGATGTAATCTATTCATCGAGCCAGTTCCGGAAATAACTTCGAAAATTCTAGACGAGCGTTTTTTAATATAAAAGCGCATCGCACGCGATATAGTTTTAAGTTTTACTCATTGATGTCAATAGGCGAGATCACAAACCCACAAATTTGCTCCATATGTGCTTGAAGTTGGAATATAGTGATAAAATATTATATATGCATAGTTTTTCCTAGAAGATATTGTATAATATTCGAACAAACGCTGCTCTAAATCCCTCGAATTCAGTGAGACATTCAAACAGCTTATTGCCGCTTCTTTTGATGTTATAAGTCCATTGATTTGGCATTTTCCTGAGTTGCCAGTGTCACTATTTTGCGGAACTTCAGAAAAAACGTTATTCTATTTCATCCTATGAATAAATCAGAACTTATGTCACCATGTGTTATAAGAATATGAAGACTTCGTATTTGATAGCAGTCCTTGATTTAGTTATTCTTGAATAATACGTATGTAAACCGAGTGCTATGCCATTATTTTTTCGGCCTGCTCTTGTTGTAAAGAAATATTATGAATAACGCCTGGCAACGATGTAATTCCTGGCACTCTCCGCGATCGGCAAAATAGTGACACTGGGTCACTATTTTGCGGAACTTCTGAGGAGATCTTAATCTGTTACATCCTATGAATGAAACAGATATTGTGTTTTGGAATGAAGACGCCTCATTTCATAGATGCTCTTGATCAAATTATTCTTGAATGATATGTATGTATACCGAGTGCTGTCATTATTTTGTCGGCCTGCTCACATTGTTGAGAAATATCATTAATAATGCTTGGCAACTCTGTAATTATATTGCGCTCTCGACAATAGGCGATAGATCTGAACTTGTTACGTCACATCCTGGCGCGGTTTTTGCAGAGTTCAAACAGGAGCATTTTTTAAGATTGTTTTTTGGAAAAACTACCACAAAATAAATTCAACCACTTTTCTCATCGTTCTGGTCATTGTGGTATTTTTTCCAGAAATTAATGATGTCGCCTATTGTGTGATCAGTGAGATAGGACAGTGTAAAGCGAGTATTTGGAACAGTGATTATTGAAGTGCAGTAGTGTATTGTATTTGAAGTGAAAATAGAACGGACATTGAAAGTAAATCGTGAGTTTCAATAAAGGAATCTCAGTTTCGTAACAAAGTCATTGAATAATATTTTTATCGAAAATTAAAATTCTGTATTTTGTGTGGAGCTTTTGTATATGTAAGCAAAAATTTTACACGAAATACAGAATTTTAATTTTTGATTTGGAATCATCGTGTACACAGCAGTAGTGAATTTCAATATTTTCATTTTATTCTCAAGGTTTTTGCTGAAATTTTGAAGTGTCCTTTGAATGTTCAGTAGCAATAACTTACTCAAAACAAGATCCCAGAGATTTGCTCTAAATATAACTAAATTCCATGATGCAACTTTAGAAATATATTTATTGACTTTTTCAACAAAAAATACAAGTGATGATACAAAATCAAAAGGTAAAAATTGCTATAGGTTGACCTACATTTTTTGATCTCCCACAAACTATAACGTTTTTCCCAAATGTTTCTATTCGAGACGTGAAAAATTTCTAACATTGTTAATTTCTCTACTTAAAACTCTCCATTCTTCAATATATGGGAAGATTATATTAGTTTTGTTGACAAATTTCATAATCATACTCAACAGAAAATAAAACAATATAAAAATAACTTTCAAATAGTTGTTCCTGGGATTACAAGAAAATATTTACAAGAAAAAATATTTGTAAGAACAAATATTTACAAGAAAATATATTTGCGTTATTCAAAAATGATATATAGAATATTTGTTGGAAAGATCAGTTACATCCTTTTTTTGTCAAATAACGAACAAACTTTTGAATTTTCTCTGAAAAAGTAATATATTTTCACAAAAAATGCAAAAAGTGGTATTTGAATAAATTAATTAATGTCTGATTTTTGTCAGTGTATTTTTATTTCCCGATTTTCTTTTCTTCTGAAGAATTGAAAATACTGCCAGAATCGATCAATTATTGAAATGGTATATTCCTAAAGTATTTGGGTGAAATAACAGATTATAGTTGTTCTATTGAATTATATATATTAGTAATATAATAGATACAAGAGTTGGAGAACTAAGTTTCGTGCATTTTTTCTGATATTTTACTGTTTTTATTTAACCTTATATACAAATTAAAAAAAAACGAAAGCGCTGTCACAGAAAATTTCAGAATTTTATTGAGTGTTTCGACAGCCTCACTATATGTAGGAGAAAATTCAATGCAAGAAACAAAATTATTTTTATTCATAATAATAAGAGAACTTCATTGGTATGACATACACCAAAAGGCTAACGATCAGAGTCCTTCATCCTTTCTTTTGTTGTATTGTCTGTTGTTTCATGTTTTCTCCAAATTATGAATTGAGAGCACTATAAATACTTTTGGATCAATAAATTTTTTTAAATCCGATTGAACTGACCAATATTTTTTGAGGGAAAAAGTATCATTCTAATTCCAATAAATTATTTGTGATAGCAATATGCAGATGATTCAATTGCAGCAAAAAACTTAGGAAGCATCAAGTCAAGTGATCCAAAAACATTTTTGATGTCCCCTGTATGTCATACATTTTGTGAATTTTGATAAAGATATTTCACATGAAATCGATAAAGAATTTTTCTATTTGATCTGTACAATTATATCATTTTTAAATTCTAAATCGACAGATTTTTTGACATACCGACTTTTTTGGCAGCAATCATCTTGTTCTGCACATCTTTTTTGCTAGCAGGATCTTCCTCTACCAAAATGGCAACCAAACATGGTGGACGATGTTCCTGGCTCACTTAATCATCAATGTCAAGTTCTTTCTGGACATCTTCGGCAATTTTTTTGCCGTCGATGATTTTTGAATTTGTCCTGAAAAAAAAAACGTTGAACACATTTTACTTTCGACTGATATGATTAAAGTTACTTCCAATGCATTCTCGGGCAAATTTCCAGGTGTGAATGAATAAATGTAATATACAGTGCGCGTCAAAATTATGGAACAAATTCGATATTTCGCAAGCCATGTACTTTTTACAAAAATCCTGAAATAGGTCGATTTTTATTTTGAAATGCCGATTTTTTTATGTATATTCTAAAGAGGTTATGTCACTGGTTTTGACATGGTGACGTAATCGGTAATTTTTTTAAATTGGAATAGATGTCTTGTGATACCTCATCTGAAAGGCCTTTCAATACTGCATTCAATGATAATAATTAATTAGATATTTTTTTACAGGGTGAACAAAAATTAATATTTTATTTCAATAAGAGAATAACTTTATATCCAACAAAATAGAACAGGTAAATAAGATGTTCGAAATACCATCCACCAGTCTCTTGACAATAAGCAAATCTACGGATACATTCCTCTTGCACATTGCGAATAACTTCCGGAGTAATTCTGTTAATTTCGAATAGAAAAATCGAATTTAAACGGTTTTCTTCACATAAAGGATTCAATATAAAATTGAACCAGAGAAAGGTAGATCTCAGGTGAAAAACAACTACTTTCCTGGCAAATACCACGCAGAACGTTGAATGATATTCACCTGAAAATCCATGCATACTTCCATATAATATCAATGGACATTGAATGCAAATGTTTCTTTCTGATAAGCTCGATTATGTTTAATTTATGTCGTGTTCACCTAACAATCCGCATACCGGTTTCAGGCTTCTTGGCCCTCATCAGTACGGAGTAGTCAACCAGCCAAAGGTACAAAGAACTCTGGCTGAAGTGAGACACAACGTAAACAAACCATCATCGATCTTGTAACACCTATAGGTACGCCGGAAAGATAAACTTTAACTGGCGGTACCTAGTGACAGAAAGAAACACTCCGAAAATCTCCACCTCGATAGGTTTCTAAATAAAGATTCCTTCTCAGTAGGAGTGGCAAAGCCCGTCTAGCATATAGCGAGAGATAAGTGCCATGTGAAGTGGAATGAATAGAAAAATCGAATTTAAACGGTTTCTTCACATAAAGGATTCAATATAAATTGAACCAGAGAAGGTAGATCTCAGGTGAAAAACAACTACTTTCCTGGCAAATACCACGCAGAACGTTGAATGATATTCACCTGAAAATCCATGCATACTTCCATATAATATCAATGGACATTGAATGCAAATGTTTCTTTCTGATAAGCTCGATTATGTTTAATTTATGTCGTGTTCACCTAACAGTCCGCATACCGGTTTCAGGCTTCTTGGCCCTCATCAGTACGGAGTAGTCAACCAGCCAAAGGTACAAAGAACTCTGGCTGAAGTGAGACACAACGTAAACAAACCATCATCGATCTTGTAACACCTATAGGTACGCCGGAAAAGATAAACTTTAACTGGCGGTACCTAGTGACAGAAAGAAACACTCCGAAAATCTCCCACCTCGATAGGTTTCTAAATAAAAAGATTCCTTCTCAGAACGAGTGGCAAGCCCGACTAGCATAAAGCGAGAGATGAAGCGCCATGCGAAGTGGAATGAACAGAAAAATCGAATTTAAACGGGTTTTCATCACACAAAGGTATTCAATATAAAAGTGAACCAGAGAAGGTAGATCTCAGGTGGAAAACAACTACTTTCCTGGCAAATACCACGCAGAACGTTGAATGATATTCACCTGAAAATCCATGCATACTTCCATATAATATCAATGGACATTGAATGCAAATGTTTCTTTCTGATAAGCTCGATTATGTTTAATTTATGTCGTGTTCACCTAACAATCCGCATACCGGTTTCCGGCTTCTTGGCCCTCATCAGTACGGAGTAGTCAACCAGCCAAAGGTACAAAGAACTCTGGCTGAAGTGAGACACAACGTAAACAAACCATCATCGATCTTGTAACACCTATAGGTACGCCGGAAAAGATAAACTTTAACTGGCGGTACCTAGTGACAGAAAGAAACACTCGAAAATCTCCCACCTCGATAGGTTTCTAAATAAAAGATTCCTTCTCAGTAGGATGGCAAGCCCGTCTAGCATATAGCGAGAGATAAGTGCCATGTGAAGTGGAATGAATAGAAAATCGAATTTAAACGGTTTTCTTCACATAAAGGATTCAATATAAAATTGAACCAGAGAAGGTAGATCTCAGGTGAAAACAACTACTTTCCTGGCAAATACCGCAGAACGTATTATGTTTAATTTATGTCGTGTTCACCTAACAATCCGCAGAACTTGAATGATATTCACCTGAAAATCCATGCATACTTCCATATAATATCAATGGACATTGAATGCAAATGTTTCTTTCTGATAAGCTCGATTATGTTTAATTTATGTCGTGTTCACCTAACAATCCGCATACCGGTTTCAGGCTTCTTGGCCCTCATCACTAGGTACCGCCAGTTAAAGTTTATCTTTTCCGGCGTACCTATAGGTGTTACAAGATCGATGATGGTTTGTTTACGTTGTGTCTCACTTCAGCCAGAGTTCTTTGGACCTTTGGCTGGTTGACTACTCCGTACTGATGAGGGCCAAGAAGCCTGAAACCGGTATGCGGATTGTTAGGTGAACACGACATAAATTAAACATAATCGAGCTTATCAGAAAGAAACATTTGCATTCAATGTCCATTGATATTATATGGAAGTATGCATGGATTTTCAGGTGAATATCATTCAACGTTCTGCGTGGTATTTACAGGAAAGTATTGTTTCACCTGAGATCTACCTTCTCTGGTTCAATTTTATATTGAATCCTTTATGTGAAGAAAACCGTTTAAATTCGATTTTTCTATTCATTCCACTTCACATGGCACTTATCCCCCCCTGTTAATTTCGATCCTAATTCGATTTTTCAACTTCTGTAGATTTTGCGGCCTATCTACATAGACCTTCGATTTCAAATAACCCCACAAGAAAAAATCCAGGGGCGTAAGATCTGGAGATCTTGGGGGCCACTCTATCGGTCCGCTTATACCAATCCACCTCCTAGGAAAACAGTTATTCAAAAACTCGCGAACATCACGTGCATAGTGCGGGGGTGCACCATCTTGTTGCAACCAAATACTTTCATTTGGTGAGTTAGGATTGTTGGCGTTTGGAAAAATATATTTTTATTATTATCACATTATGATTATGAAATTCTTGTATTGTCATCGGTCCTTGATATGTTTGACAAATTTCAGATTATTCGGAAGATTCGAAATGGGTGAATATTTACTTCCAAGATTTTATTAAATTGTGAGTTATTCAGTTACAAGTAAAGATAAGAAAAGCGTGTTAAAAAATGCAAACAGATTCCTTTTTTGAGCCAAGGCTCTAATCCCTCAGACTGCCCTGGCAGAATAGTGGGTCAGTGCTCTACTACACCAATGGATCCTTTCCAAATATTGATAGTTAGCTATTTCCTAGTCTAAAATGGAAACAAAAGACAATCACAAATGAATGCCATAATAGGCAAGTTAGTGTCAAATAAATGTCAGTAGAAATATCAACAAATATTCTTCACAAATTCTAAGTGAAAAGGTTCTAAAAGTAAACTATGGCTACTTGAAGTGAAACACAACGCATAGATATTTGAATTTTTATTGGATGCGGCAGAACTCACCAAGAGGTATGCGACTTATTCAATGCGAAATATCCAAATAGACCTATCAGTCGTTCAACAGTCAGTAAGATTGAGAAAAAATTTAGAGAAACTGGTCATGTCAAACATATTCCGAATACTGGACGTCCTAAAATAAAAGAAAACGTGAAACTTGATGTTCTATTGGGTGTAGAGAATAATCCCCCACAATATTTCACGACAAATTGCAGCAGACCTTGACATATCCCAAAGTTCTGTATTACGTATTCTAAAAGCAGAAAAGTACCATCCACACAAAGTACAGCTACATCAACAACTCAATGATGATGATCCCGATCGCCGTGTGGAGTTCTGTGAAATAATGCAGGATCTGTGTTACCGCAATCCACGTTTAATAAAACAAATTCTGTTTTCCGATGAGGCTACGTTTTGCCTAAATGGTTCAGAAAATCGTCAGAATTGCAGATATTGGAGTAAGGATAATCCTCACTGGATGATGGACGGGCATACTCAATACCCTCAGAAAGTCAATGTTTGGGCAGGGATAATAAACGACAGGATTATTAGCCCGTATTTTTTCGAAGGAAATCTCACAGGGGAGCGTTACTTGGAATTTTCAAGAAATGAACTCATACCTAGCCTTGCCGATATTTTTCCAAACGCCAACAATCCTAACTCACCAAATGAAAGTATTTGGTTGCAACAAGATGGTGCACCCCCGCACTATGCACGTGATGTTCGCGAGTTTTTGAATAACTGTTTTTCTAGGAGGTGGATTGGTAGACGCGGACCGATAGAGTGGCCCCCAAGATCTCCAGATCTTACGCCCCTGGATTTTTTCTTGTGGGGTTATTTGAAATCGAAGGTATATGTAGATAGGCCGCAAAATCTACAAGAGTTGAAAAATCCAATTAGGATCGAAATTAACAGAATTACTCCGGAAGTTATTCGCAATGTGCAAGAGGAATGTGTCCGTAGATTTGCTTATTGTCAAGAGACTGGTGGATGGTATTTCGAACATCTTATGTAACTGTTCTATTTTGTTGGATATAAAGTTATTCTCTTATTGAAATAAAATATTAATTAATTATTATCATTGAATGCAGTATTGAAAGGCCTTTCAGATGAGGTATCACAAGACATCTATTCCTATTTAAAAAAAATACCGATTACGTCACCATGTCAAAACCAGTGACATAACCTCTTTAGAATATATATAAAAAAATCGGCATTTTAAAATAAAAATCGACCCATTATAGGACTTTTGTTGGAAGTACATGACTTGCAAAATATCGAATTTGTTCCTTGATTTTGACGCGCACTGTATGTGAGGAGTTAGAGGAGTCAGTGGAAATATTCTTTCCCATAGAATCATATTTCAGATTTGCGCTATATATTTCAATTTTCGGGTTGAGTATATGCTGGAAGCTGTACCCATTTTTTTATATTTGTTTGCTAATAAATTTTGACATTGTTTACCTGCGTATTACATTCAACTATACCATAGTGGTGCGCACTGATCTTCAAATTATCAGGACAACGGATAATTTTCCGTGAAGAGCAACACTGATGGGTATGTGATCTCACACCTTTTTCTATATTGTCAAGGAAACTGAATGTTATGTTACGTTTTCTAAATTTTTTCAATAAGCTCAAATTGAAATGAATAGGAATTAGAAATGAGCGTTCCCCTGAATTGGTTAAAATTATATCACAAGCATCCATTTAATTACAGTATCTCTCAAGGTGATTTCTCGCAATCATTCAATTTTAGATTAATTTGAGCATACTACGAATCCATACAGAATTCCGTTAAAATGATCAGACTAGTTCTACGAATCATTGCATATATCATTCATCGCTTGGCCTAGCATTGTTGACCAAAACAAAATAATATATTTTTTGTGCTGGAACGTCGGAATCGATTCCATGCCGTCACGTTTCATATTGAAGGGGAAAAAAGTTTCCGTTTTGTTGTGCAACCATTTCTAGTTAGATGATATCGAGTTACTTCTAGTGGACGAATCGTCTTCGAGAATTATCGCCGCAAAGAGTGCTAATTTTCTGCAGCATGTTTTTTAATTTGATGAAGAACTGAATTCGTGACAATAAAACGCTGAATCAATCTGCGAGTGACAGGAATTAGTGGTCAAAACGTATATTGAGGCACATTTTCAATATGAATTACTTGAAGAGCTGTAAACCAGTGTTTATATGGAAAATATGTTAACGGCACCTTCGGTATATATTCTGAAATGCATTGGTTTGCAAGAAACAAATGCAACTGCGCACAATTACAATACAAGACGTGGAAATTTACTACGAATTCTCCATCCACCTCATAGGATAACCAAATATGAAAATTATTCATTATACAGGGTGTTACCAAATAAATTCGAAATTTTTTAGATGGTGATTTCTTGTCGAAAATTAAAGGGGGACTTTTATGCAAACAAAAGCTCTTAGGCCTTTCCTTGAAAAGTCACACGCTTCCAAAAATGAGAAAAAAAAATTGTTTTTTTTTCTTGAAATTGCTGAAGAATTTAAGAAATGGAATTTTGTAAGCATGTTCTACCAATAAAAAGGCTACCTATGGAAATAAAAAATTGCGATTCTTTAAAGGGATGAAACATGCAACCCCTATTTCATTTTATACCAGAACTTTTTAACGAAACAAAATTTCTCAATAAAAAAATATGTTATGGAAAAAACGATTCATTGCAAAACTTTTTTGACTCGTGTGTTGGGTCTGTAAAAGCAATAGTTTCCTGATAAAAAAATAAAATACAACATTGTGCATGAACGGATCTTCTGCAAATGGAATCGAAAAAATCTAGTAGGTGGCTGTCACATTGTTTTTGCACAACTCTTGTCTTCAATCGTAGTATTATAAAATTATTCCGCTTGTTCCAACGTTTAATGTAGGCATGTACCAGTACCATGTTTTGTTTTAATTTGTAGAATATCGCATTAAAAATACAAACAAAACAAAATTATTTATATTACACCAAAAAAGGCAACAAGATCCAACAGAACGTAGTTATAAAAACTGCTCGAAATGTATTTTGATTTTTTTTTCAGGAAACTATTGCTTTTACGGGCACAACACAGGAGTCAGAAAAGTTTGGTAAATTTTGTTTCGTTAAAAAGTTCTGGTGAAACATGGAATAGGGGTTGCATCTTTCAACCCTTTAAAAGATCACCACAAATTTAAAAAAATAATCATAGGTAGTCTTTTTTTTTGGTAGAATATGCCCACAGAATGTCATTTCTTCAACTCTTCAGCAATTTCAAGATTTTTTTTTCTTCATATTTTTGGAAGTGTGTAACTTTTCAAAAAAAGGCCTAGGAGCTTTTGTTTACATGGAAGACCGCTTTAATTTTCAACGAGGAATCACCCCCTGAAACCTTTCGCACTTATTTGGTAACACCCTGTATAATGCAATAGTCCTATATAGAAACAAATTGTGTCTGATGTGACATTCAAAGCTAGAATGAAAGAACTGCTATAACGAAAAAAAAATGTTTTACTGTGTGAAAGAATACTTAGACGACGCCCTAAATTAGACAAATAATATAACCAGATATTTAAAATTATCAGTTTATTTATGTATATATTTATAATTTTTTTATTGTACCTGTCTGTACTATATGTGTGTATGTGACATGTTTATTTATCTATAAATGTATTGTAATTTTTAATATATTATTGACATATCACATGAAATTAATGTACCACAATAACAAGTAAACATATATCTATCTCTATGTATTCATCCCTGTCCAATACAGAAAATATGGATGGAGAAGGTATGGAATAATTATTATTGTGAACATCTACCCCACAATGTGATCTGTATTACTTTAAATTGAGATGTGTCCTATATGTGAAACGTCGACACAGTGGTTTGGTCATACATGATGCATGGAATATGAGGTAGTTGAGATATCATTTGTGACAATGCGTCTTTTGATAGATTGAAAAGGATCGAGGTCTGATTATAAAAAAATACAGTTACAACTCATTTGACATCTGGATTCTTATAAATCTAGTTTTTAAATTTCATAGGAGTCCTTCATCATCCAATACAACTATGAAACAGAAATATTCTTCTATGCAGTGCGAATGTATGCAAAAAAACACAGGCGGCTAAATCAAAGTGCGCAAAACAGATAACGATAAAACCATAGAGGGAAAATAATTGTTTTTGGGGACTGTGCTCTTAGTAAAAGGCATCTTAGTGGTGCGGTGAGCATCAAGAATCAAAAACAAAGGAGTAAGTTCAAAATAGTGGTTTTTGGTCCATCTAATGTGTATTATTGTTTACTGGTTTCAGTTGTTCTCAGTATATTTGCAAACAGTGGCCAAAGGCATTGATATTTTGTTTAATGAACAATAATTTTATGAAGTTCTTTTTTCATTTGTTTTTTTTTATTTATATTATTGTTCACTGGTTTCAGTTTTTTCAAATAAAATATATATATATATATATATATATTTCATTGCTATGGATTTTATAACTTTGGTTACAAATTTCCATTAACTCATGCCCCCCCCTTCAAAACTCCCTAGAACCGCCAGTGTTTTAATACAAATCGAAATTGATATGGATTCAACTAGAATACACATAGTGTATGTATTTTTATATTACAAATAGCTTTGTGAAGTGGTTTGCAAAATGCTTTCACAATCGGTTCTAGATTGCCAACTCCTGGAGTCTAAATATCAACATGATATTTAGCTTTGATTTTGTTTCCATACCGCCAGCGGAACTACATAATATCAAAAAGTATCCACTTTTTCTTGCATGAGTCATGAGAACGTACTGTAATTGAAATACAAACAATACGGAGACAAACGATTCTCATCTATATGAATCATTGCGAAAATCTATCTCAACCCCTCATGAACTCAAAAATAGGAGTACAATGACTGCAAGTGAGTTTTTCCGATAATTTTTAAGGATATTCTTTGGAATTCTGGGTAAAATTTTAATTTTCAGTGATTCAACCAAATGCAATAAATCCAAAGAAAAGTATTTTTTTTCACTAATTTTGAAGGATATTCTTTAGAATTCTGGGTAAGATTTTAATTTTCAGCAATTCAACTAAATGCAATAAATCCAAAGAAAACGTATATTGGGACATTTTTGTCTATTGCAACAGTGATGGTAGTTAAGAGAAATTCTATGGATAATGGATGAAGTGGGACCTGATTGACGGCATGCTCTTGATGAATCATATTTTTGCATAAGCCCATTCATGCTAGGGGGAATAGTTATTTTTTTTATATTTTTTCCAGCATTTATAATCCTTTTAGTTGTTTTTCATTGGAATGTTTTGTAGAATAACGTAGAATATCCTTTTTTCATGTGGATTGCGGTATTCCAATTCATTATCACAAAATTATGAAAATGCATGCTGCATGTTATGATTATTCAATTTTTATTCATTGCATATCAAATCCCCATATACTCACCCACTATCACAATTGATGAATGATAAAACAATGCACTCTTTTCATTGAATAATTCTGTAAAATAACATAGGAAATTATCAGAGTTGAGATTCATTTTAAACCCACGAAACCAAAAAGGAGGAGGTTCTCTAATCGACGCTTATATTTTTTTTACGTATGATCACGCATAACTCTTTACTGAGACGTCGGATTCCGATCATTCATTTTTCAGTGAATAAGGTGTACATTGAAGTTGGTCCCATTTGAATATAAAAGATGAAATCCACCCCAAAGGGTAGCAAAATGAAGGATATTAATCACTCACCCTCTGGATTCTGATCCGTTAACCGATTCTATCAGGTATAACTTTGTACTGGGTTCTTCGATTTGGATGATTCTCTTCTAATTAGATAGGGTATACCTCATAGTTGATCATATTTGGATTTAGAAAGTAATTATCCACCCGTACGGGTAGCAAAATAGGGGATAATTGATTTTTCACTTGTAAACATTGGCACACATATGTAGTTGACAATGACAGATCGTCACTGTCATTATTTTTGTTCTCCTACATCCGTCACAATCATTATATTCTATGAGAGGATGGAATGATATACAAAGTAATGAAATAAACTAACCAGAACAACAAAAATAATTTATATAACAAATAGTAAAAGTAGATAATATATATAATATTATTTAACTGGTAATAGTTGAAGTAAGGTGGGTAAGTAAGTATTTTGGAAATAATCAAAAACAAGTAGGTAGTAATTAGTAACTTTTTAACAAAAAATTAAACCGACGAAATACGGAACTGAAAAGTAAAAAATAAAATAAACCTTCTTAGTCTCAATAACTAAGCTACTGAACTGATATTAGTAACTAATTTTGAGTCGGCGCCAAACGCACAATCAACGATCATTAAATTACTTCAAAAAAATTATCAGAATGTCACCGCGCAACTCGATGCCATCATTTTACGCCTTACCTTATTCATTAGCCTGTTTATTTCGCGCCGACTCAAAATTAGTTACTTACATTAGGTTAGGAGCTTAGTTATTGAGACTAAGAAGGTTTATTTTATTTTTTACGTTCCAGTTCCGTATTTCGTCGGTTAAATTCTTTGTTAAAAAGTTTTTGACTTTCTACTTCTCCATTTTGGAATTTTTATATTCGAAATATTATGAACTGATTTGGAGCGCCAAATATTGCCATCAAAATACAATTTCACTGAAACGATCAGGTAGATTCATAAATCTTTATGTTCTTATGAACACTTGCCGATAATAATACTCCCAAGAAATAATCTTGAGATGCTTTTTCAGAAACTTTGGAGAATACTGATAACAATGCCACTCCCCTATAATTAGAAATATCGTGAACGTCCCCTTTTTTATGAATTGGTTGAATGATTGCCATTTCTAAAATATCCGGGAAACTTCCTTCTGAAAATGAATCATTAATCAGCTGAGTAAGAGGACTAGCGATATAAGTTGCCACATGTTTTAATAAAGAGCATGGTATATTATCAGAACCGGAGGACTCCGAGTATCCTTTATACCTATAAGTACACAATCCTCTTTGAGCAATGGACTAACTCCAAAAAAGTCAATAATATCAAATGCTCCCAATGATTCACACTTCGTTATATTCCCCAGTGTAGAATTATTTCCAATGAATTTTTAGTCTGGGAACCATTGATTTCATCCGCCTGAATTTTTTTTTATACTTTTAATGAAATTAAATTTCCGCCAAACAAGTCATTAGTTTGGTAACTCTCTAGGAAGTTTCAACCACCGTTAGTTGAATACGAAAACATTTCACAATCGAAACTCCACGAACTCCACTCATCGAATTTACATTACATTGTGTATGAATACAAACGTTGGAATGATTTGTGAAAAGTTGAAAATGTACCGAATAAACCCAAATGCGTTTGTAAACTACTCAAACGTAAAAAGTAAACAACAAAATCCGAACTCAACGTCAATCAAAAGTAACTTTGAGAAGGAAATAACATTTTGAATCGGTTTATCGAGTGGAGCAAATAACCATTGTTCGGTTAGTAATGTAGGTATACATTCCCCACTTGCAATTTATTCCGGTGTACTGCGAATTTAAAGTAGACGTTCGTTGTTCAGTCAAGTTCGTGGTTTGCTATTGTTGTCTATTTTTACGTCTTGCATTCGGATTCAATTGATCCTAAGGCCTATTATGTACATTCAAATAATTACGTAGGGAATGAATGCAGCGTCATGGGAGATAAGTTGGTGAAGCTCTAACAAAACTGAATGCTAGATCTATTTCTATCTACTCATTCAACAACTTGAATCTCGGTTCTATTGAAGGAAATGGATGAAGTCCAGGAGTTCAGTATTGAATGAAATTTATTGAAAACAAATTAAGACAAAGCTTTTATACAAAAAATATATTTCTTCAATTGTTTGACCTATGTTATTCTATGAGTAACAGATTCAAAAGCTTGCCGCGACTATAACAAAGACATAATTTTTTCCTTTTTAGTGCATTTGTGTAATTTTTTTTTAATGATTTTCATCAAAATGTTAGCATTCACAGAGACCATGAAAAATAATTCAGTAGTGGGCAGAATTTGTTGACCAGTTTTGTATGCCCTCTCTCCAGAACATTTTTCGGTCTGCAACCATACCAATGTATTAACAGCTTGGAATTACTCTTGAATCACAGAGTAAAAAATAAGGTATTTTAGTGCCTTGTTAGATCTTGTTCAAATTCCTTGGCACCGAACTTTTTTTGGTTTATCGCTATATCTATCAAGTAACAGCTTCAAACTACAACCAAGTTGAAATTCAAACACATTTCTATTATAAAAAAATATTAGTGCCACGTCTATGCCTATTGAAATTACTTGGCACAAGACCTTCTATTCCTCGAAGTTTTATATGCTGTTACTAATATATCCTATTGAAGAAGTATTCAGGGATGAACAAATAATCATCGAATAAACAATTATAATTATTATTTCTTTTTTAATTCATTCAAATATTTCACAAGGTATATATATATATATATATATATATATATATATATATTGTTATGTTATGAAAAACCAGTTAGATATTTAAAAAAAGAAAAACCCACGAAAAAAAATAATTATTGATTAGCTATTAGTTTCAAGAGATTGTTTTTACATAATTTTAGAAGTTCTATTTCCTTTATGAGCCTATGTATGATATGAATAGATAAAAATGTCCAAATTATATAACACAATTAATTTCATACACTTTCAGAATGATTACAACCCATAATTCTTCAAAAGACAACAAAAAGTCTAGATTTACAAAATTTTCATGAATAAAATGTGATCTACAAATTTATAAATTTGAAACATACAGTATATGAAATTGTAGCTAACTAAAAGTAGCCAATGGTAGAACAGCAAACTTCTTGATGACAATAGCCAATCAGGGAACAGATGGTCACATGTAGAATTTGAAATTGTAAGAGAATAAGAGCGGGAAAGTGTCAGAGGCAATTATTATTGAAATTTGTACATAGTTAATAAGAATGGAAAAATAGTTGTATGTATAAGTTATGACACATAACCATAAACAGTGAAAATTGACAATATAGTGCGCGAATTAAAAAACTCGAATCAGAGAGAAGAAACAAAAAATGGTATCCAGGTAACAACAAACAAAGCCACAAGGAGATCGAAAATAAATTTAAAACGAATGCCACGTTATATTTTTGGGAGAAAGAAAAATGGAATAATTTCCACATTATAAGTGGAAACCAAGATTACCTCATTTGTACACCGTATACAAGTATTCAAGGCTGATTGCTGAATTTGTATGGTCCTTTTCTATTTGGTATTGGTGTTCCTGATAGCATTGGAGTGAAAGGGAATCCAAATCCTGGTTGTATTGAACAGCGACAGTTCCAGACAGGTATAAACCTTCCATAGTGCACATTCCAAACTGAACAATTTCACTAATAACGCATATTCCATCGGAAGAACTTTATTTCAATTGATTTCGAACTATAAAAGAAATTTTCACTTTCAAGGTAAAAGTGAGGTTGTGTATATTTGACCAATGAACTTTTCCCATGATTATCCATGAATATTTGTAGATTCACCTTAGAGTAAGTTATCTTTCGTAGGCCAGGTAAAATTAAGTTTTCCTGAATAAAGGAAATAATTGCTTTTTGATACTTTGTCGTTTGTCTTCTACAATGATCAACAATCATACTTATGGCCATTGAATAAATAGAAATTTGACATATCAAGCAGAGGCTAGTGGCTCAATTGCCTGAACCGGCTATCTGAGAAAAGGGGCGTACCAACTGAGCTTAGCTGTGGTAAGGAAAATGATAACAATTGGCAGCAACGTGACGAGAGAACACTGACGTAGCTAGCAATTATTATTACATTGCAAAATATATTATACAGGGCACAAATAATTATCTATATCATAACAATTTGGCTCACAAAGAATAGCGAAAATTATTAGCTATTTTCATATTATAACAACAATTTATATTTACAAAATATCATTACATTACAATATATATATATATATATATATATATATATATATATATATATATAGATATATATAATATATATATATATATATATATAGATATATATATATATATGAATATATATTCCTAAGGCAATTATTTTGCCATCGAATACTAACGACTATTCATAGAAATAAAATAAAATTACAACCAATTAACATGAATACCTCACTCGAACAAAAAAAAAAAAGGAACCTTAATTTCCAATTTATGAAAAATTTCAAATCATTCAAATATAAGTTAAAGTATGGATAACAAACACCGAGAGAAAATTCCCAAATGATTTCATCAACTTGAAATTTTTGAATTAATTTTAGTCAGCATCACACAACCCTGACCACACCTCATTAAAGATGTACGATACGTCAAATCAAACAGAATTCGACACAAAATACACAAACGCGACCATACCCGATCTACTACTACACAACAAAACTGTAAAATGTGAACTCTACATAACCAAAAATTAATTATTATTTATATGAAATCAAGTGTATATGTTCTGTTCGTTACTTATTTATTTTACTAATTAGTGTTTTTAAATAATATACATGCATAATTATTGTTAGATTTTATTATATTAATTATCACATACAAGCTTCAGTGATTTATCATGTTTATTTTCCTGTTTCCTGTTGTATTACAACATGTAAATTCTCTTTGTAAATGAACATTATTATTATTATAATACAGTGAAATTTTTATCATATATACAATAATGGAATTCTAGAAACATATATTACCACACATCATCCTCATTATTGTTATGATCATCGTCATTATGATCATAATGATCAATTCCATCACGTTCTATCTCATCAAGCTTACCATAACAATGTCTTCTAATATCAGATCTTTCTCAATGGTAGTAGTAGTATATGACAATACTATTTTTCAATACTGAACTGCATTTTTAAACACTTTTTGATAAAACAATGAAGTACATTGTATGTTTTCAATTTCATCCCCTCATCTGATAACACAATGAGGTCATTGTGTTATTGTTGGTCATTAAATCACGTCTTCCATGGAAAGCAAGGAAAACTGAAAACATCTGTCAATTCAGTTTCAACAAAACTTCTCAGAGTTTGAAGGTATGATGAGCAGTGAAATTGACGAACTAACTCCTCCAGACATAAAAGCAGCCGCAAATCAAGCATGTATAAACTTGATTCCGGAAGTTTCGAAAGAGAAATATGAAAAAGCCTACAAATCCTTCACATGATGACAAAAGGAAAAGGTCACCGCGTCAGCTTCAGAAAATGTATTACTTGCATACTCTGATGAATTGTCTCAGAAATTTAAATCCTCAACTTTATGGGCGCAATATTCCATGTTAAGGACCATGATAAATATCAACAGAACTGTAGACATTGGCAACTATTCGAAACTTAGAGCATTCCTTAAAATAAAAGCAAACGGATACAGGCCGAAGAAATCGAAATTTTTCTCCACTGATGAAATCGATAAGTTTATTAAAAACGCTCCTGATGACATTCATTTACTTGATAAGGTAAGTTATTATCTTTTTGAGTGAATGGGCTCAGCTTGAAAAAAATCACAAATACATCTTCATTACTTCTATGATGTCTGCACCCTCGATGACATTAAGCAAAGTAGCTCAGCGGTATAATAATCAGGCATTTTTCCCTTTTACTCGAAGTTGAAGGTTCCAGCCCACGCAGTGTATACATTTTTTTTTGTTCAATACGTTACTATTTTAAAAAAATCCGGTCTTTTCAATCATGGGGATTATGGGTGCTTCTAGAAGGGATGAACTTTACGAAATGAAAACAACAGATTGTAGAGATTTGGGTTCCACAGCAATTCTTGTACAAATACCAAATACTAAAACCAAAGTTCCAAGAAAATTCACAATAACAGGTGTTTTTCATGATATTTATAAGAAGTACAAGGATCTTCGTCCTGGACACGTCGGACAAGATTATCTTTTTCTAAATGATCAAAAAGGAAAATGCTCAGTACAAAAATTGGTTATACGAGAAAACGGATAGCTGATTACTTGAAACTTCCAAATCCTGAACTATACACTGGTCATTGCTTCGGGAGATCATCAGCAACAATCCTAATAGACGCTGGCGTAGATATCACCTCACTCAAGCGACATGGAGGTTGGAAATCAACCGCAGTTGCGAAGAGTTATGTCAATGTCATATAATTTTGAAAATGAAGAAATATCAAATGTGCCATTGCAATGCCCAATTGCTTCACAGATCACATTTAATCATTGTAACAATATAACTGTAAATATTGCGAATAACTAAAAAAAAAATTGAATGAGAATATTGTGCAGTTATTCAATATGTTACCAATTTGTCAATTGTAAATGGAAATTAAAATTGAAGTTCAAGTTTCTGTTGTAAATTCATTTCACTATTTGATGTTGAAGCCGTAGAAAAAGTATAGTGTACAACTCACACGGAATGTTCATTTCTCACTCGTATGATTTGTAGCACTCGCCTACGGCTCATGCTGCAAACATCATACTTCTGGGAAAAGAGTATCATTCCGTGCTTGTTAAACAATATACTATTACCTACGACCACTGTAGAAAATAGGCAAGAACATACGACACACAGCCTCAGTAATAGCTCATTAGCACGGTAAACAAATCGCACAGTTTTCGTAAACAAAACGCAAGTTTGAATATATTAAAATTTATACGTGAAAATAAGCGGAACATTTAATGATTCCGCAAGTAAGTCATGCGCAATCGCCCGTCAAAAGCGTAGTCATAGCAACTGTCAGAATGAAAATAATACAAACAAACTTTTTTGAAAGACATATAAGTTCTAAATTAATTTATGTTAGGTGAACACGACATAAATTAAACATAATCGAGCTTATCAGAAAGAAACATTTGCATTCAATGTCCATTGATATTATATGGAAGTATGCATGGATTTTCAGGTGAATATCATTCAATGTTCTGCGTGGTATTTGCCAGGAAAGTAGTTGTTTTTCACCTGAGATCTACCATTTTCTGGTTCAATTTTATATTGAATCCTTTATATGAAGAAAACCGTTTAATTCGATTTTTCTATTCATTCCACTTCACATGGCACTTTTCTTTCACTATATGCTAGACGGGCTTGCCACTCCTACTGAGAAGGAATCTTTCATTTAGAAACCTATCGAGGTGGGAGATTTTCGGAGTGTTTCTTTCTGTCACTAGGTACCGCCAGTTAAAGTTCACCTTTTCCGGCGTACCTATAGGTGTTACAAGATCGATGATGGTTTGTTTACGTTGTGTCTCACTTCAGCCAGAGTTCTTTGCACCTTTGGCTGGTTGACTGCTCCGTACTGATGAGGGCCAAGAAGCCTGAAACCGGTATGCGGATTGTTAGGTGAACACGACATAAATTAAACATAATCGAGCTTATCAGAAAGAAACATTTGCATTCAATGTCCATTGATATTATATGGAAGTATGCATGGATTTTCAGGTGAATATCATTCAATGTTCTGCGTGGTATTTGCCAGGAAAGTAGTTGTTTTTTCACCTGAGATCTACCATTTTCTGGTTCAATTTTATATTGAATCCTTTATGTGAAGAAAACCGTTTAATTCGATTTTTCTGTTCATTCCACTTCACATGGCACTTTTCTTTCACTATATGCTAGACGGGCTTGCCACTCCTACTGAGAAGGAATCTTTCATTTAGAAACCTATCGAGGAGGGAGATTTTCGGAGTGTTTCTTTCTGTCACTAGGTACCGCCAGTTAAAGTTCACCTTTTCCGGCGTACCTATAGGTGTTACAAGATCGATGATGGTTTGTTTACGTTGTGTCTCACTTCAGCCAGAGTTCTTTGCACCTTTGGCTGGTTGACTGCTCCGTACTGATGAGGGCCAAGAAGCCTGAAACCGGTATGCGGATTGTTAGGTGAACACGACATAAATTAAACATAATCGAGCTTATCAGAAAGAAACATTTGCATTCAATGTCCATTGATATTATATGGAAGTATGCATGGATTTTCAGGTGAATATCATTCAATGTTCTGCGTGGTATTTGCCAGGAAAGTAGTTGTTTTTCACCTGAGATCTACCATTTTCTGGTTCAATTTTATATTGAATCCTTTATGTGAAGAAAACCGTTTAATTCGATTTTTCTATATAAGTTCTAGTTAATAAATAAAAGATACATACTGTTTAAAAAAGAATACCTACATTTTCAATATGTCAAGTGATAGTGAGAGCGAAAATGTAACTCCTCCCAACGTCATGGCAATGGCAAAAATGACAACGAATGATTTACTGCCAAGTAGATCCCGCGAACGCTACGAAAATTGTTACAGTAGATTCATGGACTGGAATTTCTTTCATCTTCGAACAAGCTAGTTTGGCCACAAGCTGACTAAAAATCAAGCCGACGGCAATAGGTCTAATGCCACCATCTTTTTTTTTTGAGCAACCATTGAGGCTCCGTATAGTATTGGAACCACATCCTGTATGACTTTTTCAGTGAATAAGAAGTTGCAGAATGAAGAACGCAAAAGTTGTTCGCCGATGGATCCAGAACTTTTGGAAAGCAAATCTTGAAGGTGCGACGGCCTCAACGAATCAAGACCACCAGAAGATCCAATACGGAAAGATTTCACTGCAATTGAAACTTCAATTCCGTTGACTTGAAGTGGAACAAAGTTTTCACTCCCTGTACATTCAACTTCTGAATCAGTTGGATGTTTCAAACGTAGTTCAGATAGAGTATGACTGTCAAAACTTGCGATAGTGTCAGAAGACGTCAAGATTCGAACAGTAGATATGAGATCCCCATCAGAGTTAAGATGTCTAAAAACCATGGTGTATTCACTTATACCTGTGAAATATTGGGACAAACTGGGGGACACCAGCCCACTTGATAAAGGGAGTTACCTAGAGTTTCAGATGGCGCCGACGTCGTTTCTTGTCATAATTCAGTAAACTGCAAGTACAGACCACACAGGGTGTTTTTGTGATTTGTGTCTCTGATCCGTTCTGTGATTGTGCTTTTGTCGCCTTTAAGGTTATGTCAGTTCGTTGTGAAATATTTAGAGGTTGATCGATCGATGTAACATATTTTAGAACAAACTATTCCATGTACTTTGTCAGTGTTATATAGAATTGTCGAGAGGTGTTCCGAAATAATTCTAATTATGGACCGTACCTATTTATTTTGTATGGTTAATTTTCTATTGATACGGCTCCACCGAGTTGGTACTTATGTATTTCTGTCCCTGTTTGCTCATGATAAAAATCTTATGATGGAGTGGATAATGATTTTATGAAGTGCTGTTAATTTACATACAGATACTTAATTTTGCTTCCAAACCAATAACAGTACGGGAGATGCAATCTCTTTCGCTTTCTGAAAAATCCAGATTCTAGGCTGAAGGAAGTGTTTTGCGACATATCTAAAGCTTTTGACTTTGAATGAAGAGTTGTTCACTATTTTGGCAGACAACACGAGAACTCAAATTACCTTCATATAGCGGAGTAAAAATAGCTTAAAAGCATTCATTATTTTGGAATCCTGGAGGACTCCATGGATTCCGCTAAAACCTTCTGATATGACTTAGAAATTGCTTGCTGAAAAAAGTTATGAACTATTCGTGCGCTGCTTGTTTATTAATTGTTTAAACAATGAAAAACAATTTTGTTGGGCAAATTTTACCCAAGCTGAACCAGAATATGACTTTGAAGAAACGATGGCGTGGCCAGTCGTAAAAGTAGATTTCATGAATGATAATTTTGCAACTTATTTGTTAAATAATAAATTAAGCACATACTTTACGGTTGGTAACTGTTTATATGTTGTTCCTTATATCATCATTGATGTACAGTAAAAAGTTCCCACAGTCCCCTAACTTTCTGAAGCTGAAATCTAATATACTACTAGTAAAATTTATAAATTAATTTGAATCTTCTCTGAACTACCTTTGCCCATTATAATAGATTTTTTCAACTTGAGATTGTAATGTATCTAGTAACTAGCAAGTCAAATAATTTTATTATTACTTTTATATAAATTTTTTATATTATAAATATTTTGTATAAACATTTTCCCATGAGATGACAATCTTCTGACTGAAAGTATTGGATATTTCTTCCAAAGAGCCATGGGACCCTCTGTGACGGATCGGAATTCACTAGCCAAAATCAAGATATCTTCATAGAATGAAAAGTCCTTTCTTACTTTTGAAATTCATGTGTTTATTAAAAAGCGATAATTATCCTAATCATAGTCATGCCTTATCGATCTTGGGAGTGGGCCTTGCTTGGTTTAGATCGCCCTCCTTCTCCGAATATCCCATGTGGGGTGTTACTGAAAAATTAAAGAGAAGCATTTAGATAATTTTTTCCTCACCTCACCTTTGTTACTAGGGCTCACTTTTTCCGGAGAAGTCATTCTAAGATAGCTGGAAGCAGCCTAGACTGTCGCACACCAGGGTTCATCGACTTCTCAATTTCATCAACAGATTTTATGATATCTACAATGAACTCTCTGATCTTGTTCATATCAGAAGGTTGTTAGAGAGGTATTAGTTCGGCAGAGATGGGCAGTGAATGGCTTGGTAATAGTTTGTATCGGAAAGGTTAATGGAACAATGTCATCGGAGACATTTTCCAATTCCCACAATTTTCAAGTTAATTCATCATCTGGAGATATCAGTCCACTCTCCTACCTTTTCTCATTACTTCGTGGAAGTTTCCATGATCCCAAAAAGGCCATTTGAGAGGAAATCACTTTGAAAAAATCGCCAGGTAGACTTTAAGAAAAATCTTATTTTTGACAGACAGATGTAAACATTGTGGTAAGTTTCGAAGATTTCATCTCATTTTCGCGCAAACTGTTCTGAGCGGGATCTTGTTCGTAAAACTGTAAGCTTTGTAAACAATCAATTCACAATTTTTTGCATGAAGCAATGTTGACAGGAAAAAAAATTTTCATAGGTTTGACATTTTGCGTGACACAAACAACAAACATTCCTTAACCGCGCCATCTACTGATGAAGTTCTAAGCGGAATTTAACGTTTTTCATTTGTTGTCCCCCAAAAATTCTAAACAAAATCGAATCAGTGAATACACCAGGGTTTCTAGGCATCTTAATCAGAGTCTTTATTGATTATACACCTAGCAAGATTTGTGGTTGGTGGTACTGACTTAATATCTTTAGATGTATATAGTGTTATATTATTATTTCTTATATTACTCTTTATGATCGACGTTAGAGATTCTTTAAGATTTTTATTGGATGTTGGAAGATAGAAAGACTTATATGCGAGAAAAAACAGATTTTCCCAGGCGTCTGGGGAGTTAGAATCAACACAGTCGTTAATTGCTCTGCACAATGCTCCAGCACCGCTCACTCTGGCTGAATTTGGAATGCTTCTTATAATATGGGAGTTCAACATTTGGAACGACAAACGGGAATTTATGCTGCCAGAGAAAGATTCATTTTCAGAAAAAGGACCTTCATTCCAAGTCAAAGGTCCATCACACATTTGCGAAGCCAAGCCTTCAACATAAGAGCGCTGCATCCTCTTTGTATGAATATTCAAACCTCTTCCATTCTTGAATTCCCTTCCAGATATTCCTATACTGGAGCTCCATAGCTTCCGAATCAATTGCCGCCCTCACACCCGACATCATTCCTATCATTCGGAATTCAGAACTTTACTTCAAATATTATTGTTCCTTCATCATTTCCATTACGTTTTGTAGGAAATACAATTATAAACACCAATAGAAAAACTATGGTATGAAGAAGTTGAGACAAAAACCAAATATAAAAATAAAATTAGGTGAATGATAAAATTATCTTGACATTGACGTTGATTTATAGACAATATGTATACTTGTTACGAATTGCTGTAAATGGGAAATTGTTAGGCAATAAATTGTAAATTGTTAGGCAATAAAGCTCTTATTATTATCGCTTCTGACATGAATGCCAAGGAAGGGAATTGAATCGATAGAAAAGAATTAAACCGCGAAAGGAAAAACCTTCTTTTAGTCTCAATAACTAAGCTCCTAAACTAATTTTGAGTCGGCGCCAGACGAATAATCAACGAAGATCAATAAATAACTTCAAAAAAATTATCAGAAGTCACCGCGCAACTCGATGCCATCATTTTACGCCTTACCTAATTCATTTGCTTGTTTGTTTGGCGCCGACTCAAAATTAGTTACCTACATTAGTTTGGGAGCTTGGTTATTGAGACTAAGAAGGTTTATTTTATTTTTTACTTTTCAGTTCCGTATTTCGTCGGTTTAATTTTTTGTTAAAAAGTTTATATTTTTCATTTTTTTGTGGCTAAAATCTACTAATTACTACCCACTTGTTTCTTTATCACTTCCAAAATACTTACCCACTTTACTTCAACTATTACCAGTTAAATAATATGATATCTACTTATACTATTTGATGTAAAATGAATTATTTTTGTTGTTCTGGTTAGTTTATTTCATTACCTTGTTCATCATTCCATACTCTCATGGAATATAATGATTGTGACGGATGTAGGAGAACAAAAATAATGACAATAGCGATCTGTCATTGTCAACTACATATGTGTGCCAATGTTCACAAGTGAAAAATCAATTATTCCCTATTTTTCTACCCGTAAGCGTGGATAATTCCATTCGAAATCCAAATGTGATCAACTATGAGGTATACCCTATCTAATAAAAAAAAAATAATCCAAATCGAAGAACCCAGTACAAAGTTATGCCTAATAGAATCGGTTAACGGACCAGAATTCAGAGGGTGAGGGATCAATATCCTTCATTTTGCTACCTTCAGGAGAGGATTTCATCTTTCATATTGGGACCAACTTCAAAGTACACCCTATCCACTGAAAAAAGGATTATCGGAATCGGACGTCTCAATAAAAGGTTATGCGTGGTCATACATAAAAAAAAATACGCGTCGACTAGAGAACCGCCTCCTTTTTGGTTTCGTCGGTTAATTAATACTCACCAGTAATTCTGAAATAGAGACTCCATACCTTCTCAAAGCTATGTACGGAAACTCCATATATCCACTGTATAGAAACTGAGAACCAGATCTGGAGTTTCCATTCACTGACTTATTAAGCAGGTAGTGACGGGATTCTTACCACATAACCCGAAGGAACATGGATTTCTCGATAGCAAAACGACCAACGGAATTAATATTCCAGAGAAATTGCCTGAGTATGGCCTCCACCCTACCTCATGAAACAGATTCATTATTCATATCTTCAATGAAATCATTTACGCTACGAAACAAGCCGGAATTCCTCGAGTATGTATTGGAATAGAGATTCACGTGAAGACCAAGATGAAATTGTGTGACTATAGCGGGTGATAATGGGACTAGGGCATGCCTATATCTCCTTCACTTATCAACCGATTTGAATAAAATTTTGTACATAGATATGAGAGAATTCTGAATTGACAAACATATGAAAATACAATGGCCGACTTCAGGTTTCGCCAGAATGGCCACCAACTTCGATTTTTCGTGTTGATGTGGTCAAATTTTTATTTGGCAATAAAAAAAAATTTTTCTGCCCAGGAGGCTTTGATCAGGTTGAAATCTAACTGATTTACATCAGTAACTCATAGTAATAGTCATTTCATCGATAAAATCAATAACAAATCCTACAGCAAAAATTGAAATTTTCTGGACGCATTTTTAACGAAAAAATCGTTTTTTTTTCAAGTGGTACCTATCGAGGGCGCTCTTGCCATTCGATAGAGAATTTAATTACCAATTCAACGATATACATTATGTACCACTTTCTTTTTGTTCAAAACGTAGAGAGCCTTCTAACAAAATGGAATCAATCTGAAAAAAATGACAGGTAACATGACATCTATTCATTCTTTCAAACTTCACTACCCTATGGTAACAATGAATTACCAAAAATAATCGACTTGATAATATGTCAATGAATGAATCCATTTCAGAAAAAATCACTTTAATATAATCAAACTGTTTGAATAAATCTAACGACTGAAACAGTGAATCATTCAACGTACAAATTATTACTCACAATGCCATTATCCTGTTTTCAATAGAAGAGTTTCACAACCATGGAAAAGTCATTTTATCTATCAATGACCAATGATATGTTCGAAGTGTTGCCTATTTTTCACATAGACTAGTTCTATTTATTGTACACCTCATCACATTCATCAGTTCGTGAGCAGGGATTTCCTGAAATGCGCGCTCAACTCTATCTCTCAAGTGCTCCAAAGAAGTTGGTCTCCACGAGTATACTTTGGATTTTATGTGACTCCATAAATAAAAATCAATAGGGGTTAAATCGGGCGATCTGGCTGGCCATCTGATTGGACCATTTGTTCTAATCCATTTCTGCTCATAGGTATCTCTGAGATATTGCCGAACAATATTAGCATAATGTGGTCCTGCACCATCCTGCTGAAAAGACATACTTTCCCTGATGTTCTCAGGCAAATCGATGATATTATTTTGAATATCGTTCTCTAAGAATTGTAGATATCTTTGGCCCGTCAAAGGCCCGATGAAAAAAATTGGTCCAATGATTCTTCTCCCCATGATTCCTACCCAGACGTTGAGTCCAAATCCTACTTGAAAATTACCTTCTTTCAGCAACCTAGGATGTTCTTCAGCCCAATACCATTTATTCCTGGTGAACATACCATTATTCGTGAACCTAGACTCATCTGTAAACAGAATCTTCGAGACATATCCATTATTCAAATCATGATGACGCAAAAGCCAATTACAATAAGATAGTCTCCGTTCTGGGTCATTTTGATAAAGATGTTGATGCAGTCTGTATTTATAGAAGCGATATTTATATTTTTTCAATACTTTTCTGGCAATTTCCCTGCTGATCCCACATTCAGTTTCCAAGTCTCGCACTGTGACAGATGGAGAAAAATCAACATATGCTAAAACATCAGTTTCCGCTTCTTCACTGACGATGAAGTGGATGTGGTTTTGATCAGCTGGTTCTTTCCTTAGCATAATTTCCAATTTCCTGAAATAGGTCCTCGATGGGTGCCGTCTTAACAGATAGAGTAGAGTAGAGTAGAGTAGAGTGATTTATTTGACCACTTTCTATACAAAATACATTTATGGCAAGTCATATATACTATAGGTACTATGTCAAACACTCAAAATGAGCAACAACGTCTCTAGATAAAAGTAATCAATTTTATAAATAAAACTGGCATAACAAAATTTCTTGAAATGATCACAGTGTCACACGATTGGGAATAAAATAAAATATGAATATAAAAAAGTCAACAAACATGAGAACAGGCTTTATCACAGAATCATTTTTCGAAAACTATGAATTGACCAGCTACAGCAGCATATTCTTCGATTGTGTAGAAACAGTGGTTGAGAAGATATCTCTTGATATTATTTTAGAAATTTCTGAAATCCAAAGATTCAACTGAAGGATGGAGACAGTTAAATAAATTCAAATTTAGCGAGTTTTTTTGACTAACTGCTAACCTATGTCTTGTATCATTCAATAAACTTGCGGATCTTGTTGAATAATCATGATTGTGGGAGTGTTTCGGAAACATCTCAATATTCTTGTGAATCTCCAACAACACAACATGAATATATAATGTAGGAAGTGGCATGATTCCAAATTGAATAAAAAGAGAAAGACAATGTGCCCTATATCCTACGTTTGCCATGATTCTCATGGCTTTTTTCTGACATCTGAAAATTGTGATTGAGTTTGTGGAATGCCCCCAAATCAAAACTCCATATGAAATAACTGAGTGGAATAGTGAATGATATGCTATTTTCAGTGTCATCAAACCTACAGCATTCCTCAACTGTCTAAGAACAAATAAAACACTAGACAGCTTACGAGTAGTCGCTTCAATATGACTGGACCAACTAAGTCCAGCATCAATAAGAATACCTAGAAAATTAACACTGTCTCCCAGAGTAACACTGGTGTTTGAGGATATCACAATATTCTGGGTTTTTTCATCGTTCAGTTTCAGTTTATTTGCTGTGAACCAAGTGTTTGCTAAATTTTTATTTCTTTCCATCATTTGAGGTAAACTAGTATATGATTTGTCTGGGCATATGAGGGTTGTATCGTCGGCAAACAAAACACATTTTGTTGGTGAAATAAAGCTAGATAAGTCATTCATATATATGATGAATAATAACGGGCCGAGGACAGAACCCTGAGGAACGCCATGACAAATTGGCTTTGAATCTGACTTGATATTGTTTACGTCGACGCACTGATACCTATTTTCAAGATAAGATCCTACCAGATCAAGAGCAGTGCCTCGTACGCCATAATAACTCAACTTTTGAATGAGGATAGAGTGGGAAACACAGTCGAAAGCCTTGGTCAAGTCACATAGGGTTAAAGAAGTATGTTTACCCTGATCAAGACCCTCGACTATGTTCGTCACGACTTGGTAAGCAGCTTGAGTAGTGGATCTGTTTTTACGAAACCCGTATTGGGATTTGCTAAAATAGAAGTGACTTTCGAAATAATAATACAACCGATTTTTTAGGATAATCTCTATTATCTTTCCGATAATTGGAATAATGCTAATCGGGCGGCGGTTATCAGGTGAGGTTCTGCAGCCCTTTATGAACAAGGGTATGACCCTGGATATTTTAAAAATATCAGGAAATATTCCAGTTGAAATCATTTGATTTATTATCGATGTTAAAGGCACTACGAGTATATCAGCCACCGAATTTATCATCTGACTATTCAAGTCATGTATATCACGAGAATTTGAGTTCTTCATCGAGTTTATTGCGGAATACACTTCTTGTGGACAGACTGGTTCCAAGAAAAAAGACCCACAAGGTGAAGGAAACGTTTTGAAATGTTCAATTCGTCATTTGATAAAATAGGAAGATCTTTTATAGTTTTTTCAGCTATATTACAGAAAAAATGATTTAAATCATTTCCGGAAATTTCAAGTTGACTTTTACTGCATTTCTCTCTATATTTATTAAAGTCCAGCAAGCTTTTGAAGTATTTTCAGAGTTCAAAATAAATTTCTCATTTGCAATTTTTTTCTGTTTCTGCAAATTGAATTTGTATTCCTTTTTCAGTAATTTGTAGGCCTTAAAATACTGAGGGTTTTTGGGTACTTCTGCTATGGTTTTGGCAGCCTCAACTCTATTTCTCATTTGTTTGAGGGAATCATTAAACCAATCTAGTTTCAATGAATTATCTCTTGGTGCAGAAAATGCGTTCGTATGAAGATAGGAGATTTACTTCGATGTTTTCATATTCAAAATAGATCCAGTCTACTTTGAGCAATGAATCTCTAAAAACTTGGAGCCCATTTTTGGTGATGCACAGCTTAACTGTTTCTTCAGAAGTATTTTCAGATATTCGATTAGTGATTGCGAATTGCCCTTTATGGTCTGAGAGACAGGGATCCAATATGCCTGTGTTAAAATATGTTGCAGTTTGGTTTGAGATTATATTATCTATACACGTAGACGATTTTGCAGTTACTCTCGTAAAATCTTTGATAGTAGCTTTCAAGCCATAGGAATCTAGTAAGCGTTTCACTTGAAAAAGTTGTGAAGAATTTGGAAGAAAATCTATATTAAAATCTCCAAGTATCAATTTTTTTTTGTTTTGCTTAGTGACTCGAGACAGTAAATTATCAAAATTTGTTAGAAAAACATTGAAGTCCCCAGTACATGACCTGTATAGGCTTATGATCAGAGTATTCAGAGATTGAACAAAAATTCCACAGAATTCTGAGTCAAATTCACCACTAAAATCGCTAAGATCAAAAATTTTTGGATTCAGATTTTCTTTACAGTAGATAGCAACCCCACCATGTTTGCGATTTTTTCTACAAAAATCAGTAGTTAAAGATAAAATCTTTTAAAAATATGTTCAGTTCATCAGTTTTATTTGCTAAACACTGTATATTTATATGAAATACACTAAAAATGTCTTCAGATAAAAAATTTACATGTACCTCTTGTTCCCTGGACTCACCAGCTATGCTTGTTCTTGTGGTGCCGTCCTCTTTTTCACAAAAAACCGCGATACAAGAGCACCGCTTGGCCATATTTCACGTTTCCAGGCCCTGCTGAAATTTTCTTGTTTAATAGTTACTTTCATAGAAGCATACAGGTCTGGTAACTTGGACGGGTGTTCCTCACAAACCACTTCTGGAAAGTGTTTCACTAGAACCTTCTTTAAATCGTCAGAGTTTGTATTTGGAGTGAGCCGTGTAACATGCAGTGATATAACTTTAGGTATTGTACTAATGCCTGAAATTTCTTCGTTTCCGCCCACCATATATCTTCTGTTATTTTTAAAATGTTTTCTATATGAAACTTTCTCCCATTTCTGTTCATCCAAATTTGTTCCTAGGTCCTGTATATCACGCATTTTATTTGTAGCTTCAGCTGTTAAGATTGCTGTATTTACCTCTTTATGGGTGAACATTTTCGGTGTATTACTAGCCGTTTTCTTGTTTATTGCCACTGAACTATAGGTAGGTATTGTTGGTATCATCAACGATGAATCAGTAGTTGGAGTTTTTTCTGTTGGACTAATTTCAACACTTTTTGTTGGTATTTGGCATTCGTCCACACTTGCGTTATTACTCGAGTTGTCGCTCTTTTTTACTTCACAACTATTTAGTTTTTCAGTTAGATAAATAATTTACTCTTTCAACAAACTGCAGTTTTCGTTAAGTATGTCACATTTTCATTCAAACTCTTGCAGTAGCTGACGCAAGAGTTGATTTTCAATTAAATACGGGTTTATTTCCAGATCTTGTTGAACATTTTTATAATTCACTTCATTCACAGCCGTAGAACTCTTTATCTCATGTCGACATGATGCACTTTTTATCTGGGCTGCTTGTACTATGCAGCGTGGGTGGAAGATATCCATACATCTGTAACACTTCACTGAATTTACAACTGCTTTTTTACAATATTTACACTCATTTTTACACTCAGCACTTTCAGACGACCTGCTTGTTGCCGCCATGTTGGAATTCGTATAATGAACACCGTATAGCATACTAGAATTGACAGCGTTCTTCTGACATTCTCCGTATATCAATATCATTATTATTTTCCATTTCAAAAAAACTTTTTACGAACGAAACGAGATGACAAGTAAAATTGATATTTCACTTTTGACATGACATTATTCATGGAAAACAGTAGGTTTCCATGATTCCACGGCTACCTTCCATTTCATCAAACCTAAACAGATAACTCAATGCAATTTGAAGGCATCGCATAAAATATTGTACAAATTCAATAATTGATCGTTTTCAGTTTTGAACAAAAAAAAATGGTACATAATGTATATCGTTGAATTGGTCATTAAATTCTCTTTCGAATGGCAAGATGGCCTTCGGTAGGTAAAATTTGAAAAAAAGAAAGATTTTTCCGTTAAAAATGCTTTCAGAAAATTTCAGTATCTGATGTACGATTTGTTTTTTATCTTATCGATGGAATGACTATTACTTTGAATTACTGATGTAAATTAGTATAGATTTTAACCTGATCAAAATCTCCTGCGCCAAAAAAAAATTGTAAAATAAAAATTTGGAAACTCTCTCTTATATAATTTGAGCCGTAGCATCCGAAAAACATCAAACATACAGGGTGTTCTATTTGAAAAATTGAAGTAGGTGGCTAGTCTGGCGAAACCGGAGGTCGGTCATTTTGTTTTCATATGTCTGTCAATCCGAAATTATGTCTCATATCTATGAACAAAATTTTATTCATATCGGTTGATAAGTGAAGGAGATATAGGCATGACCCTAGTTCCATTGTCAGCCGGTATACAAGGTATTCCAAACTCGATGGCCTATCAGACGTTTCTGGAGAACGGCCACAGATAAATACTTACAGTGTTGCCACATCTACATGTAACTAATATCAACATTCGAATTTCAAATGGAACACCCAGTATTTCATTCCGTTTTTGAATTATACTAAAAAATACATATAACTTCTACTGAACATGTCTTATACCTATCTCTTACCGTTTATTTAATTTTGATTATTTTTTAGTTTTATTGCCACCAATATGAGACCAACTTGAATTCAAATGCCTCCTTATCTGTTACTCACACGGGACTCAAATTCAACTTTCCTCCAGGGAATAATGAGTTATTTCAGTAATATCGAATGAAATGCCCTCATTTTATACGGGGTGTCTGAAAACATGTTCATGTAGGCCATTAGAAAAACGGTCATAAGTCATTTCTTTAAAATGGTACACCCTGTATATTCGGATTCTACCGAAAAATACTAATTACTTTTACAAAGCATGTCATGTACCTATCTCTCACCGTTTCTTAATATCAATTATTTTTTCAAATCGAATCAAAATGAAATAGGTATACAGGGCGAGTCAGAATAAGACCGACAAACTCCGACTACAGATTCCTCACGTCATTTCGAAGTGAAAAGTTGCTATCAATGTATGATTATATATGATTCTTTTGACATATCAACTGAGAAACAAACCCAACCTCAAATACTCCACTTAGATAAGAGTTAAGGTCTGAAATTTTTGCGAAAAACTGAAGATAAGTACTCTTAATTTGTCGAAGTTCATGTTGGATTATCATTATCGAAGCCATTTCTGATTGAATTATCCAGGAAAATATTATCCAATCAACATGTGTGTGTATCATGAAGAAAAACAATTATTGTGTATTGATATCTACTCAAATGATTTCTTTCGATTCGTGATAAAGTCGAGCCTTCCATGCTAGTTTGTGGTAGGCTGTTCAGTACACCACTGATCAACGCATAAAAGATTAGTTATTAATAAGAATGTTTATTTTTTACTTTTCCGTTTCTGTTTTCGTCGGTTTAATTTTTTGTTGAAGAGTTTTTATTTTTACATTTTTTTGTGGCTGAATTCTACTGATTACTACCTACTTAATTTTTGATTACTTCCAAAATACTTACCCACCTTACTCCAACTATTAACTACTAAATAATATTATTATCTACTTCAAATATTTATTGTTATATAATATAAATTAATTTTGATAGTTCTGTTTGGTTTATTTCATCCTTCATCCATTCCATGCTTTTACAGAATGTAATTAATTTGAAGGATGTAGGAGAACAAAAATAATGACAATAGCGACCTGTCAATGTCAACTACATATGTGTGCCAATGTTCACTAGTAAAAAATGGAGATCACGAAATTGTGACAATAGGATCAATGGGAGCGGAGGGGCTCCAAGTCAATCTCCACAAAAACAATATCTGTAGCTTACTTTGTTTCCGAAGTGTATGCATTCCGGAGGTTCAAACCTCCATCTTCAGCACGAATACAAAAAGTTTGACAAATGGTCACCATAAATAAAAAATAACAAAGAAATGAATGAACAAAACAAATTTTGTCATCTACACTTCACATATGAAAAGGAGAAAACAAAAGCCACCGTAGTCGTACTAGGCATAGTGATAGACTGTCTAAATATCTCTTTTCTCGAAGTTTATTTTACCGGCGTACTCACTTGCACCGTTCACAACTGACGGCACAGTGCCTAAAAGAGTTCATTCGTATGGTACTATAAATCTGAATATAATTCATACTGGGTCACATGACCCTCCCCCCCCAAAAAAATTGGCGTGAGCTCATGGTCTAGTATATTGCTTTATCTGAAATAAAAAAAAACAGAAGATTATTCAGTTCAAGAATTTGTAAATATTTGATTTGATAAATCAAGTATTCCATGTATTTGAAAAAAGAACTTGGAAGACGACATCGCTTCGAGAACCGCATCAACAACGTTTCCTTCGTATTCAAGTAAAGAAATAGTATTAATTTTTTTTTTTCAATTTATCCTGAGCGATGATTGCCAGAAAGTCGTAGTGGTTGATCAACATTTTGATATGAATAACTACTGTTTTATGAGCGATATATCCTCCAATGGAGGATATATTGACATATGGTAGCCAACAGAATTAGCTCAGATTACTCACGATTCATTGTTCATTTCCACAACAAACGCAATTTTCGGTTTGTAATGAATTTGTGGTTACCTAGCGTGAGCAGGTTCTTTCCTTGAGACAGCATCGTGTTTAGGCTTGCGTGTCACATTCATTTCTGGAATATTAGTCCAGAAAAATTAGGAACAATAGTAGAAGTAGTCCATCCATCCAATATACAGGGTGTTTCATAATTGAATGCTGATCCTAAAGAGCGATAATTCTTGGAAGATTTAAAGAAAAATTCTTCATATGAACATAGGTCCGCAACCGCTTTATTTCTGAGATACAGGATGTTGAAATTTAACAAAAAAATCAGTTCTTCCCCGATATCTCTGAAACCGCTTTGCTTCTTTTTTCACTTTCGATACATGCAAAAAAGGCATAAAAATACATTTTTCCATGATAAAGGATTTCTTGTTTTCATCAGTGGCGTCCCTGTTAACATGCCCTGCCATATTTTTGATCAAAATAATGATACCACTGTCTTTTTCCCGAATAAATATCATTTTTATAATTGTCCTCTATCTTCCCATAAAAATGATATCTTACCTTTTTTTCGTCCGGAAAACTGTTTTTGAGTTAGAAAATAAAATGCATTCATTTGCTTGTCCCTATGCGAAATCTTGTGGGCTAGAAACATTTCGTTGTTTTCAACATAAACAATTTTGACACTTCTTTAGCTAGATACGTCATGTTATTCACGTTACAAAAACTTGTTTATTGAAAAAAACATGAAAAATTTCACAAAAACCGAATCAGCAGACATGCATTACTTGTATGGGCTTGCTGACGGGAACGCATATGAAACCAGGCGACTGTAACAAGAGCGCTTCCCAAATAGAATGGTTCCTGATGCCCGAACGATTTCAAGCACCCACAGAAGGTTATGTGAAACAGGAAGTTTTGTGCCAAATCATCACTTGAAAGGAGCACATCGGACTGCAAGAACTCCAGTAATTGAGGTAGCTATTTAAAATTCAGTTGACGAAAATCCTGAAATAAGGACGAGGCAAGTTGTCAATAATTTGAATATCGCCCATATTCTGGTATAGAGGATTCTTTACTTAAAACAGGATCAGAAATTTTAATAATAATCATTTTTGGTCCGAGGAAAATCTGCATGCAATCGTGGAATCTCATCACCAGGAGCAGTTCTCATTAAATGTCTGGGTTGGAATTATTGGAGATTACCCAATTGGACTTTTTTTTTACCACGCAGATTGAATGGACATTATCATCGCCGATTTCTTGAAGATAATTTGCCAATTCTGTTGGAAGATGTTCCTATTTTAATGCGAAATCGCATGTGGTTCATGCACGATGGTGCACCTGCTCATTTTAGTGCTCTGTCACGCCAATATTTAAACCAAAACTTTCATAATCGCTGGATAGGTCGTGGGGTAACAGAGTCATGGTCAGCTTGATCCCCAGACTTAAACAGTCTTGATTATTTTCTTTGGGGACATCTTAAGACTTTGGTGTACAGTCAACCAATTCTAACTGAGAAAGAATTGCGGAACCGCGTAATAGTTTCCTGTGAAGTAATAAGGAATACTCCAGGAATTTTCCAAAGAGTACGCGAGTCAATGACAAGGAGGGCTGAAGCGTGCGTACTTGCAGGAGGCGGACATTTTGAACAGTTAATTTGATTTTGGTATTTTTTGTTCATAATAGTTATGTTTTTAAAAATAAAAAATGTATTTTTATGCGTACTCATTACGAAAACTAAATAACAGTTACAATAAAATTATAAAAATCTTGCCCAGATCCTTTGGTTACCACAATTGTGAAATTAAGACTAAGAGAAAAAATCGAATAGGGACAAGCAAATTAATGTATTTTATTTCTTTAATCGAAAACCGTCCGCCAGACGAAAAGAGTCAGACAACCATTTTTATGGGAAGATAGAGGACAATTACAAAAATAATATTTATTTCGAAAAAAGACAGTGGCGTATCATTATTTTGATGAAAAATATGACAAGGCATGTTTACAGGGACGCCACTGATGAAAATTAAGAAATCCTTTATCATGTACAAAATGTATTTTTATGCGTACTTTGCACGTACCAAAATTGGAAAGAAAAGCCAAAGCGGTTTCAGAGATATTGGGGAAGAACTGATTTTTTTGTTAAATTTCAACATCCTGTATCTCAGAAATAAAGCGGTTGTGGAGCTATGTTCATATGAAGAATTTTTCTAAAGATCATTCAAGTATTATCGCCCTCCGGGAACAGCATTCAAAATTTTGAGGGCCAAATATGGTCAAATATGGTTAAGTGGAAAAATACATCACGAAATTAAGAAATTTGGAGATTCGTTATAGTTATTCTTAATTTTTTTGTTAATTTAGATATATCTCTTTCTACTCAAAAGTATCCGACCAAAGATGGGAAATGAAACATTATTCAAATGATATAAGTATATTTGTTAAGATATCTTCGTAAGTTTTCTTCCTTCCGACCCAAATTAGGATCACTTTCTTCAATCTCTCAATACACCGACTCACTTTGGCTCTTCAATATGGGATATATTTCTCTATTTCATGCTAATAAATATACAGTCGAATATACTGCACCTACACTATTTCTCCCACATATTTACAACCTGTTGAGATTCACCAACAAACATTAACTTTGTTCAGTCATTTCCTACAGAAAAGAGAATTCTACTATTACCAAATCGTAGCTTAATTTGGCATCCTCTTAATTCCCCGTAGCTTGATTTGGCTTCCGTGCTGAGAATCAATTCAAGCCCCACCAGCGTTTCACTCTCTATGAAGCTCAGATTCACCCCATTCTAAGATATTGGTGCGTTTCGCAGATTCAACAGTTCGTGCAGGTCTTGGTTGATTCCACAGGAGGGGATACCAATTCCATTTTTGAAATCTCCTTTGATTTGTTCCAAGATGAACTCGAAAATTTCTTGTTAGCGGAAAATATGAAATTGGAGGGAAAATATCGTTGAAGCCAGTAAACTACAAATTATAATTTTTGACGAACTCTAAGGAACATATTTGTAGGCGATATTATTCCCCCTTCACTCCAACATTTTCAATGACGATGTGGCAGGTTAATGCTTTCCAGGAAATCAGTTGATAGATTTATGACCAAGAAATGTATATAAAATCACACTGGCTGATCCTGTGAAATGTTGAGAATTACCGTTGGAAAGAACGTCCTCAACAAGAACAAGTAGAAAATATTATCAGCATATATAGTTTATCTATTCTAGACCAAATTGAGTGAAAACTATTCCCGCGTAAAAACCAGTCGATAACTTCGCAGACCACTTAGCATAAATTACCGTAAACCACTACAGATTATACTTTATCGGGTTTGGGGTAAAGATAGAAGAATCTACTAGTAGAACAGTGGTTTGGTGTGTCTGGACAGAAGCAGCCAGCATGTATGGTGAGCAACTGCAACCATTACCATAAAATTTCTGGCTCAAGCAAATCTGCATTGAATTTGTACAACAACCAATGGAAGTGCTTAATAATAATAATTTTTTATGTTATTTTATTTTTTTATTATTTATTAACGATCTACAACTTCATATAAAAACACAATGTATAGTTCTCTATGCTGATGATTCAACTTTGGCTGCTGATGCTGACAGTCCCGAAGAGCTCCAAGGTGAGTTGAATATATTGTCAAAGGAATTCACAACCTGGTGTGGGAAAAATTCTTCAATTGTTAACTCAGACAAAACGGTGTGTCCAGTTCTGTCGCAAATAAAAAATTTTAACAAATTTTCAAGTAATAGCGATGAATGATGTAATTAATCTCTCTGAAAATACGAAATTTCTCGGAACTTTCGTAGATAGTGATATGAGATGGGAAACGAATATAAATGCTGTTTGTGAAAAGTTAAATAGTGGTTATTATGCCAGTCTACAACTGAAAAATATTTTTGATATAACTCAACTGATCAATATTTATTAGGCCATGATCTACTCCCACATCTCCAGTAATATCAACATCTGGGGCAGCTCCAGCAACTCCAAGAGAATATTTATTCTACAGAAAAGAGTCATCAGACTCATTTTCAATCTGAAGATTAGAGATTCCTGTAGAGAATATTTTAAAGGATTCAATATCTCAACATATCCATGTATATATATTTTTGAATGTATAATGTTATTTCTGAAAAACAAACATATGTACGACACTGTTTCCCAACATCATAACTATTCCACTAGAAACGGAGATCTCATCAGGATCCCGACTCATAACACATCATTCTTTAAGAACAGGCCATCATAAACAGGAATTACATTTTTCAACCATCTTCCAACTGATCTAAAGAAAATTCAAAACAAAAATATGTTCAAATCAAAATTGAAAGAATATCTGCAGGAAAACTATTTCTACAGCATTTCTGAATGTTTAAACTCGAGATAAAATGTTAGTTCTCTCTGGGTATATATGACATTTATATTTTACATTTGATTAGTTTTAAATTCGAGATAAAATGTTAGTTCTATCTGTGTATATGTGACATTTATATGTTGTATTTTGGTATTTTGATTATTTGTCTACCTTTCTGTGTTCTTGACGTATCCTATATCATGTATTTGATCTTGAAAGATTCAATAAATTATTATTGTTATTAATTATTTAATGGGCCACATAGTTTGATATATTATATATGAAAAAGGAAGCTTGTGAACTCGACCTTCTAAAAAGTTTAGAGATCAATATTTAACAAAAAGTAATGATACTCGCTTAGAAAAATTCAAATAATTATTATCTGTTGAATTTGTTTCACCGAAGAATAAAGAGTAGTAGTGAATCTATTTTGATGTGATTTTTGAATGATATCTTGTACATTTTCAAAGATGTAACGAAAATTCGGAAAACTCTTTTTTAATGTTCAAAAATGAATATTGTGACGAGGAGAAAAAATGGTACGCTGAAGTGGAAAAACCCAGTTTTCTTCAAGCGAAAAAGTGACTGCGGAGTATTTATCGTAGCCATTTTTTGATAAATCCGAACTTATTTCAAATCAGTGATTCACATGAACATGAGTAACAAAGGTTTCTCAGATGTGGAAATCACAAATGCGTTAGGTTGCAAAAGGATCATATTTTGTTTTTCAATTCAAATATTTCACTTAACATTGGGAAGTTTACACAATTCATAGAAAAACGCTTTCTACTCAACGGAAAGATTTTCTAAATATGAAGCCATACCTCGGTTTCACGCCTAAGAAACCATTTCAGCGGACTTCAGTAGAAATCAGCAATTGTTTCATGATTTATTCTTGAATATGAAACTGCAGTATAGCTTTGAATTTGAAAGAAATTTACGTTGGAATTGTGGACGATTCCCAATGTAAGATATTTGCTTCTGTAGAAAACTTCATTAAGAAACAAAACAATTCAATTCCACAGCTGAAAAAGTTTCCTCGAATTACAAATTCAATTTTTCATACAAAATGGAGAAGCGGAAATCCTAAAGTTTCCTTCAAATCCAACACAGTCTCCATAAAAAACAATTATATAAATATTCGAACAGATTTGGGCAGACGAAATATAATTCCTCATCAGCACAAAAGGAATCACGAAAAAAAATTATATGTCGTAGATCATCATATATTGCCACGAAAGCCGTATGACCTGTTGAGATCATATCTCTGCAATCGAAAACAAGAATTTGACATTGATGGTGTGGTGAGTACTCCTAGGACAGTTACTTACGGTGTTGCCCAAGGTACAGTCTTGGGCCCCCTATTATTTAGCATATATAAAGACAGTCTACTGGAATGCGATCTGAAGGAACTATCCATATATCATGGACTAATACAATCACAGCTTACATACGGTATTATAGGAGAAGTTAACGACTCGCACTTGAATTGCTTGAACATTGTACGAAAAAAAATTGTAAAAGTCATTTTAGGAAAAGGAAGGACTTAGGCGAGTGAGAAACTATACGAAGAAAGCGGCATATACGATATCAGGGAACTATATTGCCAAAAACTATTATTAAAAGTATACAAAAATGAAATGAAAATAACATGTAACGATCACCCATATAATACCAGGAGACGAGAGCAAGGTGTTGTGATCCCAAGATGCTTTGAACTCGTGGGTCAGAGACACTGCAGCTATCTGGGTTGGGACTTATTACCAGAAAATATTGAAACCATTCCATCTCACAGAAACTTCAAAAACCATTCAAACTTGGATGAGAAGTTTTGAGAAAAACTTATCAATGTAATCATAAATAAAAAATTGTTTATAGATGCCGAAGAAAATTGATCCACCAGAACAACTCCATCTTGAGAACAAATATCTTCCAAGAAAATCATATGAGAGTTGATCCAGATGACAATATTCAGAAGTAAGTAAAGAAATATTCCATGAACACAACTCCGAAAAATATTTCTCTGGATAAAATCAAATATTAATATTGTCAAATTGATTTTTGAGTACGTTTGGGAGGGTAGAATTGTATTGTGAATAAATTTTCCGATTTATTTTCATGTTTTCTCATCAGAAGGAGTTGTTTTAACAGAGATGTAGATAGATTCATTATTATCATCTTGCAATTTTCACGAATGATAGGTTCATTACTGAAATCACGAATACACTAAAGTTCATTTGATTTTTTTTTTCAATTCCCCAATTTACGAAAGAGAAAATACATTTTTTACAAGAATATTTTTGCAATTTCAAGTTCCGCGGCAGAACGTAATATATACAGGGTGTTATGTGATAAGTGTCCGATATTTTACAGGCGATTCCTCAGTTATTTATAAGGTGAAAAGTTCATGTATGCATGGATTTGTATATTTCTATAGGTTGTTCGAATTGAATGAACTGGTCAAACATAATGATAATAATAGACAAACTCTACTACCACCCTCTTGAATTATCTGCGTCGACTAGAATATGGCCAAAGGTTTTCGAGATGCAATCCGTACAGAAAAAAATTATAAAAACAATCATAGCAGGTATTTATGCAATTTTTTAATAACATTGTGGCCTATTTTTACACGCTTTATATTAGCTTCACTTGTATGTTTGTTTGTTTGTTTGTTTGTTTGTTTGTTAGTAACCGACTCCTTTGGGGGCGATTTTGACCCACTTCCAGACGTACGAATGATTTGAAATTTGGCAGGTGTACATAATTCCGGTGACAATGCATTAAGAAATTTTTGTTTGAGAAAAAAAACAAAATGGCGGCTCCAATATGGCGGACGAGTTTTGTGATTATGGTCGGAATCGCCTCAAAATTGGTATCTGAGGGTTTTCATGGTCAGAGATCATGATGATGATGAGAAATTCAAGAAGGCGGCTCCAAAATGTAACGAGTTTTGTGATTATGGTCCGATTCTATTCAAAATTGGTATGTGAAGGTTTTTGGGGTCCAATATTATGACTCTTTTGTAAAAATTGAAAAATTCAAGATGGCGGCTCCAAAATGGCGAACGAGTTTTGTGATTATGGTCCAATTCTATTCAAAATTGGTATGTGGGGGTTTTTGGGGTCGGAGATTATGATTATTCGGTCAAAATTGAAGGATTCAAGATGGCGGCTTCAAAATGGCGGACGAGTTTTGTGATTATGGTCCGATTCTATTCAAAATTGGAGAATAATAGTTAAAAAAATTAAATAATAATAATAGTTTGAAAAACTAAAAAACACGCTTTAATAGAAAACAAAACTAAAAAGTTGAACATAAATAATAGTTTAAAAACTAAAGAACACGCTTTGATAGAAAACTAAACTAAAAAGTAGAGAATAGTTTTAAATGAGTTTGAAATAAGAATACAGTGATTAACAAAAAATTTATTTAATCGTAAAAAAGCGTGGGGTGCTTTTTAAGATATTTTCATAATGATTTTACTTTTACCAATATCTGTCCATGAAATATTAACAACAATTGACATCAAGCACCCCACGCTTTTTTACGATGAAATAAATTTGTTGTTAATCACTGTATTCTTATTTCAAACGCATTTAAAATTATTTTCTACTTTTTCGTTTAGTTTTCTATTGAAGCGTGTTCTTAAGTTTTCAAACTATTATTTATTACTCTTTCATTTGACATATGTACCATATCATAACAATATATATATATATATATATATATATATATATATATATATATATATATTGTTATGTTTAGAAGTATGTTGAATATTTAAAGAGTTGAAATAAGAATAATAAATTAAGAAAAATCCCAAAAATATAAAATGTTCGTATTTAGTAATCTGTGCTGTTATTTCGCAGTTTCTCTGAGGATTCTACCTGCTTTTCTGGAACCTCATATAATATTAATCGAAACCTATGTTTGAAATAAACATGTTCAAAATCATAAGCAATTGGCATAATTTTGAAATTTATAGAAATCAAAATTTTCTAATATATTTTTAAAGGAAAAATAGGTTGTAAAAAAGCAGAAACGTCAAAAGAATGATTTTCACATGTCTTGTTTATAGTTTATAAGGTAGTTAGAAATGTTTCGAAATAAAAACTGTGAAAGAAGTGAAAATAATGAAAAGTGCTACAAAAGGTGCGTGAAAATCGAAAATTCGAGAAAAGAAAACAAAACGAGTTGGTATCAAGGGAGAGGAATCAACAAGCTAGGGAGATCGTAGACAAAAAAAATAATTTTTTGGGAGAACCAACGATAAAATTCAATCCTGAAAAATCATCAATTTATATTAAAAAAACAGTTATGTACCAAGACAACATGGGAAATAATATAAAAAATAATAGCAGATGAAGAGTTGAGTTCACCATTTTTTTTTGTTGGATATTTACCAATACGAGGCGAAGGCACAGTCGACAAAAGGAGCAGCAGTTTCCAGGAATGGAGAAAAACAAAAAACTGAACATTCTCGTTACAAGAAGTCCCAGGTATTTTTTGAAAACATAAAAGTTACCACAGTGCAATTAAAAACTAAACTTTTAAAGAATTTTGATATAACTTTTCACGTACTACCATATAAAACTAGGTTGAATTTCACTTTCAGTACCACCTAATTTCACATTTGCTATGAAGCACTAATTAGGTTATTTATCGCAGACTAGGTAGTAGTAAGTTTTTCCTGAATGAAGGAAATTATTATTTTGATGAATGTCTGCATTATTTTCAATGTCTGAGCGACAATAAATTGCTATTTTCTGAAATTGACATCAAGAAACTACTAGAGGGCTCCACAGTAGAACCGACTTCTGAGATTCCATAGGCGTCCGATGGAGTTAGCTGAGGTGAAGGGAATAAGGTAAAAGAGTAGTTGGAAAGAAGTTAAAGTGCATATATATATATATATATATATATATATATATATATATATTCAACAGAATAAGAAGTTGTTTAAATCCCATAAGGCAAAACAGCTCGTTATAAAAATAACTCCTTGTAGGAATGTTAATCAATCCACGTGTTGAATAATAAAAGCTGTCTTGAACTTTGGATCTTCCCTACTGAAGTTGGAAAAAGCCATGAAATGAGATTACTTCGGGTTGTGATTCAAATTTCTAAAGGTGTTAATAATAGATGATTTTCAATACAGGAGACTTCTTACAGTCCGTTGGCAAAAATGGTGCATTGTTAGTTCTGGGGGAAGACTTCAAAAGCGAAGAGCTGAGCTCAATCGAGGCATCATATCCAATCAATTCAAGTCGTTATGAGCAGTCCATTATTTCGAGTCGGTTCGACTCAAACTATTACTTTGGAAACAAGTGCGAAATGTAGATCATTCAACGAAAGTAATAATCGATTATTAATTCGATGCCAATCCACTTTGAACTAGACATTGAAATTATGAATCAACGATAATATAAGTTCACTTTGATAATTCTATAATCCATATATTGCGCGCAGATAAATTGAAAATTGTATTTAATTATTTTCATAAATAAATCAAATACAAATTACATATTTTCATATAAAGAAATTGGATTGAATCTTTGAGGCTACTTTGTATGTGTGTGTGTGAGACATGGTTTTGTGAGTGTAAGGTACACCTCTCTTCTCATTATTTTGTAAACATGGCATTCATTTTGTAAATTAGAAAAATATCATACAAAATTTATTCATAAGATATGATTTTCTCAACGTAAATTCAATTCAATTTTCTTTCAAGTGGTGTAACATTTTGACATTTCTTATTACTATATGCCGCCACTTGAAATGGTAATTGTAAGTAAAATTGAATGAATGATTTCAATTTTCATTGATTGATCATGACAGTTAATCATGGATGATAAATATATATATATATATATATATATATATATAAAAACATGAGTTGCCAACTTCAAAGTCATAACTTATATTTCACCGTACTGTACATGAAGAACATTCATAAACAACATAGAAACTAATCTCAACAAAGATTATCCCTGAAGATGGAAATAAAACATTCCGAAAGCTTGGACAAACTTTAAAGAGTACACTTTTTCTTTTGCTGCATACCCCAATAATCAATTTGTTTATATATATATATATATATATATATATATATATACATATAGACTCAATTCAGCATATTATGAATAACCATCATTTACTTATAACTGGAATATTTAAGAATAACTAAGTACATACTTTCAATTACGATTGTATGCCTTAAGTATTTCAAATGATTTTTTTATATTTCATACCAACATTCTGATAGTATTTTTGTTCTTGATTGACTCATGAGATATGACCGAGTACATAGATTTAACGATCTCCTACAATCAAATATCAAGATATCTAATTGGGTCGACCGCTCCCCAAATAGATCTTGTTGTACTGCGATAAGATATACAACACTCAATATAGAACCTCTGAAAACTTTGAAATTATACCTCTGTACAGTCAACGGTGTACAAATATTTATAATTTAGAGTCGGGTACATTAAACTAAAATTAATGTTATATAGATTGACGTCATCTAATTGTACATGAAGAAACCATAATATTCGGGTTTTTTTTTGTTATAAAAGGGGTTTGACAATTGACTTGAAGGTACGGGATTCTTTCATTGTCTACCTAGATCAGATGTAACACAAATTTCTATAAATATGAATCTAAAATATTATTTCAGGGATATGAAGTTCTCAATTCATAAAATGATCTAATTCCATTGGAATAATCGACAATATCACTGGAAATTGAATACGAATACGTAGACGATAAGACTTTGCTTATCAAATACTTGGATTTACCAATTTGGTGCAAGATTGTTAGCGCTGCATGCAACATTTCACCCCCTCACGAAAGAGGATCGTTATCAGATATGTCTGAAAATAGTCAAGCGAGAAATAATTTCATCGCATATAAATCAATGAGTGTGAATAATGATCGAGTGAGGAGGTATATCATTTCCATTTTTTGAATGGGCACTTGAACAGGATGTTCATAAAATTGCAGAAACAGAAAAACAGGAAAATCAAAACTACTCTTGTCACCCAATTGAAAACAACTACTGTCCCGAGGAAAAATTGAAATGGTATTTGGATTCATCTTAGTTTTAGGAATGTTTGGTTTCGATGATGGTAGCTATTTCTATTTGGATGGCTTAATTATTGCTCAAAAGAGCCAATAGATTTATGGCAAGGTTTCAGATTCAGAAAATCATCCAATTTCTTCAAGCCTATCTTATGAATCTCAACTCCTCTCACAGTTTATTTTTATTTCATCAAAAATGTAAAATGTCTCATTCCTCGAAACAACTAATTACAAAAACCTATACAATAGGTGTATGTTGGTCGCATATCCATGGAAAGCAACTACTTCCCTGGCTAATGCCTCGACGGACGTTGAATGACATCCGATGGATGAACGTACAAAGTCCTACAAGGTACTTTACAAAGGTTTGTTGCGAAATGGATCAATATTAACCAGTTCACTCAGGCTGATCGGGTTCGGGGTACTTGCTCCTCATCAGTACAGCGTGGGCCAAGCAGACAATGATTATTAATAATGTGAGAGTGGAAATATTGTGTCCGAAAGAAATACATGAAAGAAAGGAATTTTGTGGCATAGTGGACAAATGATCAACTTAAAGAAAAAAAATAAGAAAAGGCATCCTCAAGTGGGAGTCGAACTCACGACCTTATGATCCCTAGCCATACGCTCTACCAACTGAGCCATTCGAATACATATGAATCGACACACACTCGTGAATCCTTTTCTTCCAATGGCCTAATCTTATCAGTGGTTGGAGATCATCTTCCTGAATCTGCTATTGGAATCGTCAATTGACGATGATGTTAGAGTGACAGGTAACGGATCTCAACGGCCATTGATAAGTACGTTTGATCTTCGATTCATTTCTAACATGAACATTAATTTATGGAAGGAAAGATTCATGAGTGTGAGTCGGTTTCTATGTCCTCGAATGGCTCAGTTGGTTGAGCGTATGGCCAGAGATCATGAAGTCGTGGGTTGGCTCCCACTTGAGGATTCCTTTAATCTAATAATTTGCCCACTATGCCACAAAATTCCCTTCTTTCATTATTAATAATAGAAATATATAATAATGAGTTCATTCGATCTCAGGAAATAGACATAATATTTAGTTACATATGAATGAAAAAAAAAACATGAGAAAAAATACCACAGGAGTAATGGAAACTACTTGTATGTGGTGTATTGATTTTATCATGGTAGACTCACTCTTATTATAGTATCTAAGATGGTCTGCAGATTTTTTCTCCACGAAGCACATCCTCAAAGCAGAATGCGGTTCTCTCTCATTTGGGATAATTATTGGATAATTTCCAAGAAACTACCCCCCTACCACCTTCTAAACGCCTGACCAACTATAGGGGCGATGTCATTCGATTTAATTTTTTTCATGAAGCACATCCTGAAAGTAGAATTCAGTACTCTCTAAATTGGGAAAGTTAATGATTTATTTCCTGGGAACAACCCCCTCTACCACCTTCTGAATGCCTGACAAACTATAGGAGGGGGGGATATCATTCGTTTTTCATGAAGCACATCCTGAGAGCAGAACGCGGTACTTTTTCATTTAGGAAATAGGAAAGTTATTGAATTAATTCCTAGAGATTATCCCCCTATCAACCTGGCCTGACAAACTATAGGGGGATGCCATTATTTTTTTTCATGGTGCACATCCTGAGAACAGAATGCGGTTCTTTCTCATTTGGGAAAGTTATTGAATTATTTTCTAGAAACTACCCCTACCACCCTCTGAAGGCCTGACACACTATAGGGGGGATGCCATTGATTTTTTTTTAATGAAACACATCCTGAAAGCAGAATGCGGTACTGTTTTATTTGGGGAAGTTATTGAATTATTTCCCAGAAACTACCATCTTTCCACTCTCTGAAGGCCTGCCAAACTACAGAGTGGATATTATTCGATTTATTTTCCCTTCATGAAACACATCCTAAAACGAGTCCTGAAAGCAGAATGCGGTTACTCTTTCATTCGAGAATGAATTATTTCCTAGAAACTACATCCCTATCACACTGTGATGTCCTGACAAACGGTTAGAGGGGTGCAATAAAGTGGAGGATGCTTTTATTGTTACTGAGTTGCTTGATTTGAACAATTTTTTCGCGTTATTCCCTTGGTAAAAACTGAATAAGTTTTCTTAGAGTATACTTGTGGAAGTGGCTAACTCCACACTGGTTCTGACTAAGAGTAGTTCAAATGACAAAACGATCAAATGTCAGTTGAGACATTATCCATTTCATAACTTAAAAAAACGACTTGTAGAATCCTCCTCATCAAATGATTTTTAGTTTGGCGTGTCCTCATATAAATCTTATTTCTCATCTCAAATCGGCAGATTTAAAATTCACACTCGGTATGTGGATTCCGATTCTAGATTCATGTAATCTAATCTGAATTCCGAGAGACGACACTCGCATGAGATGTTTGGTTAATTTTTAAGAATGCTTTTGTCAGACGATGCCTCGATATATAGAATTTCCACTCGTTTTTTCATTTCGTTGGAATTGCGACACATAACACTGCTCATTGGTGATGGTGCAATATTAATTTCTTGCTTGGAAAATCATTTGATATCGAATGGATCTCGCACAATTACCAGAGACCGACGAATTGATTCAAGGGGAGTGTTGAAGTTTCGTTATTTACATTAACTCATCATAATATCCGTTTTATCTATTTATTTATATATTCATCCATTAATTCATTTATTACTCAAAGAAGTTACAAAAAACTCATTACATGGAAATAAGTTCTCAAAGCCGAATATGGTCATTTATATATTCTCTAACTAACTATAACACGAGTGGATCGAAGCTGAGTTCAGATAGTTGTGATATGAAATTCCTTACTCTTATCGTTGGTATATGGTATTTGTTATTTTCTTGATAACTTTCAAATGATATTTTTCGCCAATAAAAAAGGTAACCTTTTAGTCTTTTCAAATTTATTGACACTGACAAATCAATCTTATTTCAACACACTTTTTTCTCAATAGGTCCAATTCCAAGGTAATGCATTTGTTTATTACAAATCAACAACAACTATATCTAACAGTATTTCAATGAAATAGACGAGTTTTGTTACATGAGAAAAAAATTGACACTTTTGTTTGTTTATTTGAACATTTCATTTTGTTATCTATTTTGTCCAGCATTGAATAAAAAAATCGTTATTGCTGTTATGATGACTTTTTCATGCTTTCCTTAAGAATTAGATACATTTCCGATGAAAATCCAGTGGGCAAACCCTACATTCTCTGCAAGCTATTAGTGTTGTCTATTCTGATATGGCCTCATTCACAGGGTGAGAAAAACTGAGAAAAAAGTGATCCGAGTATTGGTAAAGTTGTGAATAGGAAATGAAAAGACTCCATTTTTGAGGATATTCGGTGGAAACATTTTGTATGTTGGTATTAATTTTTGGAACAAAGTTTTCATTACTCTCTGCAACTTTTATTCGAGACATTTTTTCCTATCGAATAGGAAAGCACCCACCCACGCATTGTTGATACACCCTGTATTTCCATTTTGATTTTTGCTCCCAATTATTGAACTACACAGTTTTCCTTTCTGGAATTTTCTAGAGATCAATGAACCAAAACTGTTCCAGAATATTTTTTTCCGATTTCAAATCGATAGGTAACAATGGGATTTTTCTATCACGTCTCGGTGAAATTTTCGACAAATAACCAGATGAGCGGACACAGATAGACATGTCATATGCATAATGGATGATTCCGGTGGATTTTGTACGAGAGGAACGGATATAGGACGAGGGACGAGAATCGCTTAATGGTGTGTGAATTGTGAGGAGCGGAGTGCCTTGGACCCATTCGATGTACGAAGAAAAAACAGGTTCAAATGAAATTCTGACATGGGTATACTTCAATGATTTTTACAGATGGATGAAATAACTAGTAAAGCATGAAAGTCCATAATCAATCTTAGGTGAAATAGTTCAACGGAATTTGCAGATTTTTTGATCAATTTTTGATAATATATTCATTCCATAAGGATAAAACTCCCACTTACAATTGGAGAACAAATCTCACTAAAAATACCATTGAAACAAATTGGATGCCAATGAACTATATTCAATAACTCTAGAGAATCTTGTGAAAAACGAAGTTTGTCAAGACCGATGAACCTATAACTAAAAGTTAGGGTTCAAATGTTCATTTATACGAACATTCAAAGGTCTGTAAGTTGTGCCAATGTGAGCTGCATCATAATCCTCACAGTATTAATTTATATATGCAACTTTTTGACAGTTTATCGATTTAATCTTTTGCATTAACCAGGTGTCCACTCAAATTATCATCAGTTTAGAAAGAAATGTTGATGTTGTCCTCGTTACTTCTGATGCAACCGGCTATTTTGTTACATATATTGTCATTTGAAGAAGGGAGTGGAACACATTTGTCAAATAAATCTACTTTGTGTTCGTTTCTGTTGTAGATTGTTTTCATCAACGTATTGATAATGTAGGTTTATACTTATTGGAAGCTTTTTGTTTGAAAATATTCAGTTCCTTTCGATACTCAACTGTGGAAAGAGGTACATCCATTCCTAGTTGGATGAGGATGAGGTGTATTATCCACCCCTGATAAAACATAATAGGATTTGCGCTTTGATCGACAATGCCTTCCATAGGCGGAGATTCATTGTTTTACTTCAAATGTAACTTTGCCTACTTTTGTTTGAAAATAAATACTATCCGGAAAAGAAGATTATTGAAGGATTTAGAAGGGATTTTCACTAATAACATTTTTTCATATGTTTGTTGGGTGATAATCAAAAACGGTTCGAAAGTTGATAATAATTCTATTTGTTGTATCTGAGCATAAATATTGTAACCGATTTCTGATATCACCCTGGGCTTGGAAGTTATATTCAGGATGGACGAATAATTTCTTGGTAACTGAGTCCTAAGTGGGCACTACTCTACTGGTCCCATCAAGTTTTTCAAGTTTTCGATCTTTTCGTTTTTTTTCCAGAGAATGATCTACGACATATCCTTGTTTTCCCAAGATTCCTTTTGTGTTGATACCCAATTAGATTTCGTCTGTCTAAATTTGTTTGTATAATTGTTTTTAATGGAGTCTGTGTTGTATTTGAAACAAAATTAAGGATTTTCGCTTCTTCATTTTGTATGGAAAATTAAATTTCGAGGAAACTCTTCGAGATGTGGAAATAATTTATTTTATTTCTTATTGAAGTTTTCCACCGAAGCAAAAGTCTTACATTCGAAATTTTCTACAATTCCAACGTAAATTCATTTCAAAAGAAAACCATACCGCAGTATCACATTCAAGAAGGGATCATGAACTAGTTACTGATTGCTACTCAAGTCCGCTGAAATAGTCCGAGAGATCTTTGCGTTGAATGGAAACCCTTTTTCTATGAATTGTGTATACTTCCCAACGTAAGTGAAACATTTGCTAGAGTTGAAAAACAAAATTGCAACCCAACGCAATTATGATTTCCACATCTGAGAAATCTTTTTCTGAATTAAAATGTCTGTTTTCACAGAAAATCAAATTAATTTTTCTCAAATCATTGATAATTGATTGGATTACTTCTTCTTAGTTTCCATTATGAGAATTTTATATTTTTCTTTTTGCACTAATTGTTACTTATGTTCATGTGAATCAATGTTTTGCAATAAATTCGACTTTATAAAAAAAAAGCTTTTATAATCATTTTGCAGTCATTTTTTCGCGAAAAGAAAACTGGGTTTTTTCCCTTTGTCAATGTACAATCTTTTCTTTTCATCACAATTGTCATTTTTGACCATTAAAAAAGAGTTTTCCACACATTTGTTACATCTTTGAAAATTTATGTAATATCATTCGAAAATTACATCAAAAGACATTCACTTTTACTGTTTGATCTTCGGTGAAATAAATTCAACAAATAATACCTATTTAAATCATTCCAAGCAAGTATTCTGACTTTTTGTTTAAATTGATCTCCAAACTTTCTAGAAGGTCTAGTTCACAAGCTTTCTTTTTTATATATAATACTTCAAACTCATTAACAAAATCTACCCGCTATTTTGAACCTATTTGACCCATTAAATAATAAATGAATAGTATCAAACACTTCCATTGGTTGTTGAACAAAATTTGATGTGGATGGTACTATCGACTACTGCACAAAAATTTTCTTGCAGTTTTTCACCATACATGGCTGCTTCTTCGCAGACTCACACCACACCAATGTTCTACTAATAGATTATATTATCTATACTTCAAACTCGATAAAGTATAATCTGTAGTGGTTTACGGTAATTTATGCTATAAGCGGTGAACGAAGTTTTTACGCGGGAATAGTTCTCTCAATTTGGTCTTCTCCATATATACTTTATACGGGGAATGATATTTATTTATTTTTTTCGGTTTCCCTCATAATTCTGCAGATGAACTTTTCAACCGAGAATGGAGCCTGTGTGTGTAACAGTTGAATGCAGTTACTTTGTACAGTTGGGAACGATTAGAAAAACTAGGCATCACATGACCAGTTTGTGTAGGTTTTCTGTGTTTTCTGTTTTCATTGTCTATTGAAATTGATTTCATGAATTGTGAGGTCTGAAACGATCAATGCGTCATTGGATTCTATTTCAAGTGTGAATTTTAGGATATATTTGACTAATTTCAGCAGTTTCAATGTTGCCATTCACTAAAACTGAACAGTTGCCAACGTATCTATACCAGTGTAAAATTTATAAATTGTTGTCAGTGACAATACATTTATTTCTAAATTATTCATGAAAATGTCTGCTAAAAAGGGTGAAACATAACTGCCCATGGCGAATCCTCCAGTCCGTTGAAAAAATGTATCATTAAATACAAAAAATATCGTAAAAGACAAAAATTCAAAAGGGTGGATATAAAAATGCTCTACTTCAAACTCCACTGTATAGAAAGAGCCATACCCAAAGGTTCCTGTTGCTCTTTGGCCCGAAATTATACAACCCGCTACCACCACCTCTGAGGAACATGAACAATTTAAAGCAATTCAAAACCGCTCTGAAAAATTTTATGCTTCAAACCCACGCACATTTGAATTTTTTTAATATAATTGCATAGGAAAATTTTTCACAATGTCAACCTCGTCTTCCTCCTGAAATGTCTATCGTTCTCCTTTGCACCCTCCACTGGAGAAAAACGCTGTCTTGTACATTTTCACATTATTTCGTACATTGAGTTAGTTACTCCAATGATATGAGTGAACAGAAACAGAACAGGCATCAACTAGGGATCAATTTATGAATAAACGTTGAAACCTTGAAGTGTGATGCAATTATCTTCAACTTTTGCAAGAGTTAGGACCTCAGTCACAAGTGGTAAAGTTTCCATTTTGGTTGCTTCCTTTCTTTTTCTTTTAACACTGTTTTCTTAACAAAATATATAGAATAATATATATTTTTGCCATTTCACCAATATTTATTCGCATCACATACTTTCATTTTCAGAAATGTTTCTATTCATTAAAATTTCTGTGGTATATCAAAAATCAAAAATATTATTATCAGTTGGGAACGAAACTAGGCCCTCCAACAAGCTGTATTTCAAGTGATGTACCTCACCCACATCCTGTATTGTACTTCCTGCATTTCCAAACATTCATCATCCCAAATTGAAATTCATGGCACGATAGATTGCTTATCTTCACCTCTCTATCGAACTACACCAGCTTAACAATATTTATGAAAACCTGTTCGGTTTTCAGTTCCCGATCTTTTTACTCATTCAAAGGTGGTGGAGCGTGAAGCGTGTGTTTTCAACTCGGTTATAACGAGTCTGTCACAGGAAGGCCCCCTGCCGGCTTGAAAATTCCGAATAAAATGTTATTATATCGAGAAACGGCTTAGTGAGCAGCTGTCCCGAATTATGCCTTTTGGGCAGAGGCATTAATGACGGACGAGTGACTGAGGTGTGGTCGGCGCATTTTAATTTCACTTTTACTTCGTCAATATCTGAATAATGTTTGTTTACATAAGATATACCAATGGGTAACTGTCATCATACCGAATTGTTTTTTTAGATAGATTTCATAGATATACTACCTATTGGGGACGTTATCAAATCTCGTCTTTCACTTTTTTTTTTTAATTTCGCCGATCATGATTCCCGAACTCAGAAAGACCATCGGTTCGGGAGGTTTTTTGTATAAAGCATCAAATTATAGTTAGTGACACCTTTAATATGAACGGTGAAGCTTAGACCTGTAAATATATAGATATATATACATATATATATATATATATATTTATATATATATATATATATATATAGCAACGCAACTAAATTTAATTTGGAAAATCAAGGCTATTTTCGCTACAAACACAGTTATTTGCCGCTACACCACAAGAAAATACCAGGAAGAACATTAGCTGATAAAAACCAGGGACATAACGGAACTTACCTTCTCATTCCATACATATACCAGTTCGAGGACGAATTCACAGTCGAACAAGGGGGCGGCAGACTGGAACGGCAGTTTCCAACAACAGGAGAGTGAACACTGATCATTTACATTTCAAGAAGCCACAGGTACTTTAGAACCGTAAAAGTCACGAAACTCAGTGCATTTCAAAAATAAACCTTTTAAGAACTCCTTCGATGAGAAACTTTCATAAATTGGTATACAGACTAATTATTTCTCTAAAATCAACATAACCTACGAAAATGGGTTACATTTCACTCTTTTTTTTATCATATAATTGCACTTTTTATGTATATGTTGCTATGAAACACTAATTTGAGTTAATTATCGCAGAATAGGTAACAGTAAGTCTTCCTGAATAATATTTTGATGAATTTCTGACTTATTTTCAATAATTGATCAAAGCTGGTTGCTATTTTTCTGAAACTGACATCAAGAACACTACCAGAGAACTCCACAGTTGAACTTACCCCAGAGATTCCATAGGCGTACCGATTGAGTTAGCTGAGGTAAAGGAAGTAAGGCAAAAGAGTCAAATGGGAAAAAGGTAAAATACACAGCCGGACATTTGAAATATTTATATGGGTATTTATTTATGAACGTATTGGATCAAATTCAAAGGGCACCCTAGCTAAAGGATTTGAAAGTTGTGAAAAATATTTTTTGTTGTTATATATATATATATATATATATATATATATATATATATATATATATATATAATATATATATATATATATATATATATATATTATATATATTTAAAATAGTTTTCTTGGATCCTTCCTGTATTTTTCTTCCGTATTGGTAAAGACGTTTCGTATCGGGTGTGGGATTTCTTCAGTTTCATTTATTTCATATTATAATTCTGAGTGACATGTTGAGGTCAATTTATATTAAAATTACTTTTAATTTCTTATTTTTTGTGATTTTTGTTCCACATAATGGAGGCATATCAACATTTTTCATGTGAACGCTGTTCTACTATCTACCTTTGAATATTTAACATGATACATCGTGATTGTTGAGTCAGTATTATCCCCACCTGAAGAAACTATTGTATAACAAAACACGTGTCGTGGTATTGTAAACCCAGTTTAGTGAAAATAATTAAGTGAAGTAAGTCTCTTTTGTTTGCTTCAATATGGATTTTCATCGGCCGCAACAATTCGAAATTCAATCAAGCATGTTTTGTCAACAATTTTCCTTCCCACTGGTATCATTTATTTGTTAATGAAATCATCCATTGCAGCTTTCAATATATCTCATACCTTTCAATCAATAATTAGTCACAATGCCAATTGTAATTATATCATATGAAAACTTTTCCCGGCCCATAATAATCATCCTGTATTTTCCAATTCTCGTCAAGCACCATTGACGACTTCTTACAACTAATCGCACCTGTCAGTTCTCTAGAAACTTGCACAGAGACTGACTCACTGCAAGATGAAAGAACATTTAAGCCTGCCTGCCTCCCCGCCGAATGATTCAGAACCTTTAATCTCGTTAAAGGGTAATACCTTTCCATCAGGTCCCATTTCACGTTCTAATCTGTTTATAGCCCGAAGGGGGTTTATGAAACTTCTCTCTACGCATTATTCCGTCCTAGAGAGGATTCTGGATAGCTGGAGCGTCAAACATGCTCTGAAGTTTGTTACCGAGTATCTAACATTTCCACGTTTCAATTAGTTGAACAACTTTGAAAGAACCATGGATGTGTGAAGTTTCGACTGGGAAAGTTATCTGAGATGGAAATGTGGCAGGTGAAGTGGGTCGGAAAGGTTTTGGGTCACTTCAAACAATAGTTCCTGATAACATTCAATTGAGCTTCATTTATCATGTAAAATTGGTGGGTCGGTTGATCCATTTTCTACATGATATGTTTTCGTATGATATAATTCTAAGTTGACTCCTTTGGGTATTGAAATCCATGCGTTTCTCATTATCTGACTCAGTGAGATGATAGTGAATTAATTGAAATCATAGAGAAATGGAAAAATGTAAGAGCTTTCTCGAGGGTAATACCATAAGTGCTAGGGGTTTTATCGCTCAACCATTATTGAAATTTCCGAAAAAGCATTTTTCCTGCAAATTTTACTGAGTTGGATTTGTGGTCTTATCTTAACGAAGGTACAATCAACCAAACCGACGGGGTTCTAATTTTTTCTAGAGACAACATTAAATGTACATCTTCTGTTGTTTCAGTAAACGAGTTCAATATTATAGAAATTACTGCAAACATAAATAAACATAAAATACTGATGAGCTCCATGTACAGACCCCCATCTACATGCGAAAAACATTTTCTTGAAAACTTCTCAACTTACGTTGAAAAAATTAAAAAAAATTATGATCTCCAAATTATTGCTGGAGATTTCAACATTAACATTCTAGACACAAATAACACAATTACCCATGATTATTTGAATATGCTCGGAGAATCAAATTCTGTTAGTGCAATTAACGAAAATACAAGAGTAAGGGGCAATGAAAAATCGTGCATAGACCATATTTTTATTAGGCAGAAATCTTCCTTAAAAAGTGAAATAATATCATTGGTACTTGAATCTGACATAACTGACCACTACTCTCCAGCTATCCACTGCATTTTTCCGGGAAAGACAGAAATACCAGTTAGTGACAAAATAAAAAAAAACCTGGATTACAAAAAATATAAAAATATTCTGGAAAAAAAAAAGTACCATGAAGATTAAAACCGAATTAACCAACCAAATTAAAAAAAAAAAAAAAGGTCTGGTCAAATCCATAAACAAAAAATACGAACTATTTAAAGTAATGAAGAAACATTATACACAGGAAAATATTGAAATCTATAAAAGCTATAGGAATAAACTCAATGATTTGATGAAACAAACAAAAAAAGATTACTATTCGAAAAAAGTTTATGAAAACAAAAAAACCAAGAAGTATAATTAAAGAAATAAAGAGTGATGGAAAAATCATAAACAACCCAATCAAATAGCAGCGTGTTTTGTAAAAAATTCTCCGGTATAGGTAAAATTCTGGCGGACAATATAAAGAGTAAATTAAACAACAGAGCATCCGAAGAACCACAAATACTAGAAAGAATACCCAACTCTATAGTTATGATGATGACTGATGAAACTGAAATAGTTCAAACAATTGAAACATTGAAAGACAAAAAAGCTCCAGGAGTAGACGGTATCAGGTCGGAAACGTTGAAATATTTAAAAAACACCATATCTAAACCTCTTTCTTATATAATAAATAAGGCAATCACTGAGGGTATTTTTCCGGAAGTCTTCAAAGTGGGAGTAATCACCCCATTTACAAGAATGGCTGCCACACAGACCCATTAAATTACCGCCCTATATCAATAATATCTAGTCTAGCGAAAGTTTTCGAAAAGATTATAAAAGCGCCTTGATAGTTATCTGAACCGGTTTCATATACTCTCTGATTTACAATTTGGATTCCGAGAAAATAGGTCAACATCGGATGCTATAGCCAGGTTAATAAGTACTATCAACAACTCAGTTGATAAAAAGCTATCTTCTATGTGTATCTTTGTTGACCTGGCTAAGGCGTTCGACACTGTTGACCACATCAAATTACTCCAGTACATGGAAAATATTGGAATTAGAGGAAACTCGCACAAATTGTTCACAAGTTACTTACAAAAAAGGCAACAGTGCGTACGTATTGGAGACGAGCTGAGTGCTATGCGAACAGTAGAATATGGAGTACCCCAAGGCACAATCCTAGGTCCCCTCCTATTCAATATATATCTAAACGACATATTCCAGCTAAACATCAGAGGAAAGATCACAACATTTGCAGATGACACAGCAATTTTTTACGAAGCTGCAAACTGGCAAGAGCTGAAACAGATTGCTGAGATGGATTTAGGGTTCATCTTCAGCTACCTTGATGATAAACTTTTTAAACCCTTAATTTAAAAAACATTCTTTGTACCTTTTCCTCTTACTCCAGATACTTACCTGAATACAAAGAGCTGCACATAAAAAACAACTCCAACGAGAACCTAACAGTGAAATCTGCTGAAAATATAAAATACCTTGGCATCTACGTAGATAACCACCTCAGATGGGACAAACATATTGAATATGTGATAAAAAACTCAGACCAATGATATACAGATTTAAATTCCTATCAAACACTTTACCCCTGAATTTACTGAAAACATTATACTTCTCTCTAGTTGAAAGCCATCTAACGTATGGTATTATAGCCTGGGGAGCAACGTCAACTAATTTCAAGAATAACCTGGAGAAAATACAGAGTATATACTGAAAGTTATTTACAAAAAACCTCGCCAATACTCAAGAGATATTTTATACAGTGAAACTCGAATTTTCAACATCAACCAGCTCTATACTAGGATTATTTTATTGAAACAACATAAAGATAGGAATACCTCAAAGCATACTGACCATGTGTACAACACCAGATATAACACCGATAGCAGGATGATTGTACCTCGCCCGGAAAAAGCTATAAGCTTGAGTTGTTTCACTTACCTTGGTCCCAAACTATATAACGAATTACCAAATGTAATCAAAAGATTAAACTCGCTCAACATGTTCAAAAATAAAATAAAAAAATTGATCCAATCCATTCCTAGAAAAGACATACACCAATTTATAAATAGCCAAAATACCACTTTTGTTCTAAAAACTCCATCTTCATAACTTCCCCCCCCCAAAAAAAACTATGCAACTGTCACCATGATATGTTATTACACGGTGTGGATCAATGTTACAGTGTTTCCCATGCACAAGGCTTCTTTTATGGGATTACACTATCATTTATTCACTTTCCAATTATTATTGTTTAGTATTGTATTGTTTGTATATTGATTGCAGTAGACATGAAATCATTAAAACTATTTTATTTTCATGTTATCTGAGTGATTACTTATTCTGCACACAGCCATTAGGCTTTGCAGATTCCTTTTGTTTATTTGCTAATTTGTATATGTATCTTGTCAATTATTGTGCGAATAAACGTTATTATTATTATTATTATCTTCTGATTTAACCACGAAAGCGAATCTTGGGTAGTTTAATTGAACAATTGAACAAGATTTCGAATACTGTATCATATCGCCGAATAGAAACAGGGTAAAAACTATTCATTTAAATATATATTGGTCGCCTTCTGGAAATGTACAAATATTTTTTGATAAATTGACAGAAGTCTCAAATTTGTTATCTAAACCAAAGAGAAGAATTTTACTATGTGAGGATTTCAACTTGGATTCTTATAAAAATGTGGACTATATTAAATTATGTAGAATACTAAAAAGTTTTAACCTTAGATCTCTAGTTGGATGGCCTACAAGGGTAACAAACCATACGTGTACAATGACAGACCATATTTTCATTAATTTTGGTAACGAAGGACTCTGTTTTGTTTTTGATAATTGTATAGCTGATCACCGTTCTATTTATCTGGAATTAGAATCGTATAAATATGCCATACTGTTTAGCAGAAACAAAGACGTCCGAATCAGGTGTTTACCACATATCAACCTCCGAATCAATGACGAACTCATTCCAGTCATAGATACCGTTAAAAATCTAGGCTTATTTATGGACTATACTCTGAGGTACACGAAACATGTGAATACTATCATCAGAAGAGCATTTTGCAATCTGAAACTTATCTACTCTAACAGATCCTTTCTAGACAAAAAAAGTAAAATAATCTTATGCGAAGCCCTAGTCTTGTCTCACTTAAATCACGCAGATGTTGTCTTCGGCCCAGCCTTACTCAAATCGGATATAAACAGACTACAATTGGTACAAAATTCATGTGTCCGTCTTATCTGTGGTTTAAGGAAACGAAATAATATATCAACCCCTTTGAGCGAGCTGGGTTGGCTAAGTGTCCAAAAACGCATCTATCTGCATTCATCTGTGCTGTATCATAAAATCATCCTCGAGAAGAAGCCACCATACTTATTTGAAAAAGTATCGTTCCGAACAGACGTCCACAATATTAATATAAGATTCAAGTCCAAATTGACACCACCTTTGCATAAAACCTCTCTCTATCAGTCTTCATTTTCCTACATGATATCACGGCTATACAATAAGGTACCAGATGCTCTAAAAAATACTTCCATTGGACTCTTCAAGAAAAAATGAAAAACTTCTGTTGATGGATGATATACATTTATAAGTATTCCGCTGTACATCTACACTTATAAATAAAATAATTATCCATGTTTAATATATCCCCATTCTACGTGTTCAGACATACTAACATATCATTACTTACATTGTTTTTTTTTTAAGCCTTACACATTAATATTATATAGATATATTGCTAGATATTGTAATTTAGCTTTTATTATTTTTTTTTCTCTTTTCATTTCTATTTTCCATTAGTATATTAGTATAAAGGTTGAGTGTAAGAAAGTATTTACCCATCTAACACATGGGTAAACGCTAACTCTGCCCTTTGATAGTACTAGAATCACATTTCATGTATGATTTATGTCTCACTTACTATCAATAAAAACGATTATTATTATTATTAACTATACAAATAGCAGATCAAAATTTTGTAGGAATTGTAATGAAACTAATATCGAACATTTTGGAAAAACATTACAAGCGGAGAACTGGGAACCTCTATATTGTATCGACGACTTACATTTTGCTTTTGAGTTCTTTTATTCGATAGTTTTGCATTATTTCAATGTTCACTTTCCTGAAAGAAAATATTATAGTAGACGTGCACCAGACAGAAAATAGGTTAATGATGAGGTTAGAAAATCAAGCACCAAATTGAAAATCTTTAGTTTTTCGTGTAGAGAGATGAAACGAAAACATAATGACCTTATATCCAAAGCAAAAAAAAAATATTTCCAGAATAAAATATTCAATTCCAGCAATCCATTTAGATGGAAAGTGATAGCAGAAATATCTAACAAAAATATTCAGCAGGAAAATCTAACAATTAGAGTGGATGATCAAGAAAAAAGTGATCCTGACTCGATTGCTTCATCATTCAACAAATTTTTCATAGATGCACCCAAAAAAATTATTGATAACATATCTATCAAAAATGAAACTCCTACGCTAGATAATAGAAATATTCGATTTGAGTGAATTTTTTCTAATTGGAAAGACATACAAAATAAACCGAAGAAATAAATGTTCGTCCGGATATGATTATTTACCCATGTTTCAAATTGAAAAAATAACTCCCTCCTTGATTACGCCACTTACACCCCTAGTGAATTTATCATTCATTACAGGTTTGTTTCCTACTAGTTTGAAGGTTGGAAAAATCATTCCAATCATCAAAAAGAAAGACAATTCGCTATTTGAAAACTATAGACCAGTGACTGTCCCTCCATCACTTTCAAAATTTTACATTATGAACACATTATGAAGAACTATCTAACACAATAATGTTAAACCAGAACAATAACAGAAAATAACACTTATAAGAAAATAGGCACAAAGCTAAAAAACATGTTCGAAATGACCTCCCTCAGATGTGATTCAAGATTCAACTCTTCGCCTCATTGATTAACGTATTCGCGCAAATATTCCTGGTGTATTTCCTATTGTCTCATAGCCGGCTATAGTTCGATTCCTCAGGTTTTCAACATTTCCGAGGGGAGTGGAATGAACTAATGACTTGAGAAAACCCAAAATGCAAAAATCTAGAGGATCTAAATCCGAAGATCGAGCAGGCCAATGTTCCGTACCTCCCCTACACATCCAACGATTTGGAGATACTGTATCTAAGTGATTACGTACAATAAAGGTAAAATGGACTGGTACACCATCATGCATGAACCAGAAGTGTTATCTCAGCAGTAGAGGAATTTCTTCAAGAAGAACAGGTAATTCTTCCTGTAGGGTATTAAGGGTAGAGTCGCCTGTTAGTCGTTGTGGGAGGAAATATGGACCAATTAAATGATATTCAAGTACCCCCATACATTTACTGAAAACTGATTCTGAAAAAGAGCTTCAAAGATTCCATGTGGATTTTCTTCAGCTCAAAAGTGATTGTTATGGAAATTTCGTATACACTGTCGTCCAAAACTAGCCTCGTCAGTTAACAAAACGCCATTTGAAAAATTAGGAATTTGAGTGATTTGATGAAGAATCCAATGGCAAAAAACTAGGCAAAAAAGTCTCTAGGTAGTAGAGCTTGCACTCGTTGAATATGAAACGGACACAATTCAGTATGTTGGCAATTTTTCGAGTACTTGTTTCAGGTGACTCCGCAATTAACTCGAGAACTGCTTCTTCTAGTTGCACAGTTCGTACTTCTCGAGGACGCCCGCAGTCAGCCGTTTGTTTCTTAACTGTACCATTTTTGCGCAAACGTTGGTGGAGACGAGCAATTATTTTGTGATGGAGTACCCTACGTCCTGGATACAACTCAGCATACAATCGTCGAGCTTGCCGACCATTTCCATTACTTCGACCATAGACAAAATGCATGTCTGACAATTCCGCACTTGTATCATTTTCCATTCTTTTCGACAAAAGAAAAATTAATTACTTATTATCATTAATGTTTTTTCCAAAATTAAAGCTTAAATATGAAGAAACGCTAATTTGGCATTTCGTTGAAATATTCGTATTTAACAGAATGTTGACAGTAGCCTACTAGCATCGCTACTAGATAATGTATTGAAGTAATGACAAATATAAGCGTTGAGATGTTTTATTTTTTTGTATAAAAACGGCGCCCTAAACGAAAAAAAAGCATGGATATTTTTTTGTCACGAATTGAACGAGAAATTAAAAAATGATTTTTAATTTGGAATATCTAGGTAACGTACCATTTTTTTCTTGAAAAAAATTGAGATCATTACCCGTCTTCGCGCCAATGATAAACATAAAATTCTCAATCGCATGTCAAAAGCTGCGCAATGCCAACCTCTTGGAACTCACCAAAATTCATTTGCATATCTCGACCGGTTTCAGAGCAATAAATAAATGTTCAGTTTTTAAGAAAAACGAAGCATTTGCGGACAAAAGTTATATAGCAAACTGTCATTATTTTTTCATGCAGAATCACCCCCTGAAGTATGTCGCACTTATTCACTAACACCCTGTATATTTTCAGTCTCATTATCTGATTCAATCACAAAAGGGAGGCTTGGTGATATTATTTACCTAATCTCAATGTGAACGGAATGAAACTTCAAAAAATAAAATTTCTTTCAAATTTTCAACCCATAAAATAATTAATAAAATACCTTTTAGAAGACAAGATTTTATTTTAATGCACTAAAAGTAAAAAATAATTAATAAAAAAACGTTTTAAAGACAAGCTTTCATTCTAATGCACCGAAGAGTAAAAAATAACTGCATTGGACGTTGACGTTATTCCGTGAGTTATAGATTCGGAAGCTTGCCACCCAAAGTTCTCAGTTTGAATACAATCAGTTTGAATACAATCTCCAACATCCACATAAAAATTTTGAATTGAATCGGACCATAAACACAGAGATCATCGCCCATCTTGGAGCCGTCATTTTGATTTTATGAATCTTGGAGAAAAATTCATGATCTTCGACCCTGAAAATCCCCACGTACCAATTTTGAATCGAATTGGACAATAAACCTAAATTTCGACCGCCAACTTGAAGCGCCATATTGTTTTCTCTCTAACAAAAATTTTCATTTCATTTCATAAATTTTGACAAAAATTTAATTATCTCCGTCTCCGAAAACCCCCACATACAAATTTTGAATAGAATCGGATCATTTTCACAAAACTCCTCAGCCATTTTGGGGAATTCAAGATGGCGGCTATCTTAAATTCATGAATTTTGACCAAAAATTCATAATCTTCGACCCTGAAAACCCCCACATACCAATTTTGAATCTATTCGGACCATAATTACAAAAATTATCTTGAATTTTTGAATGACAGAACGATGTCAAGAAATAGGGATGAATCAGACTCAGATGTTAATGTGATTTATGTTTGCAGATTTTTGAATTATTGTATGAAAGGCTTTCGTACGGATATAAAAGCTAATCTAGATTAAATATTGGAGACATATATTTGATTCCTTCTGGAGTATTTGATGAGAAAAAGATATTTTTTGTGATCTTGGCTATTATTTTCTACACGTTACAACATGCCCTATCACAGGAGTTCCAAATGTAGTTGAAGAATATGACAACCGGATTATAATAAACATCTTTCCAAATCAAAGTTTTGGAAAATATTCATATGCCTGAATTGAGCACTGTCAGCTGACGTCACAACACAATGCATTTTTGTATTGAAGACCTAGTGAATGCGATGCCAGTCTTGCATCAATGTAACAAATTATTGTGTGAGTGCTCCTTCTTGGAAAACATGCGTCTTCATCCATAAAAATAAAATAAAAACCAGTTGGGAAATAATCAATGCAAATTTAAATAAAGAAAAACTATTCAACATACCAGATAACATAAAACTGAAAGTAAACAAGGAAATTATAGATGACCCAGAAGACGTCGCAAATTCATTTCTTGATACTTTCCTTAATGTTGTAAACACAATGGATATAAAATCAAACAACACCAAATCCCACGACGATTACTTAAAAAATGCAAACATTTTCCAACCAAATTCTTTCTTCTTTAAACCAATAACTGAATCCGACATAGAAATTACCTTGAAACAACTAAAGAATAAACATTCTAAAGGCCATGACAACATACCAATCACAATTATGAAAAAAGAATGCTGACATCCTCGAAAGACCATGAACATACCTCGTTAACTTATCTATAAAGTCTGGTGTGTTCCAAACATTTAAAAAAGAAACTGTAATCAACCATTGTTCAAAAAAGGTGATGAAGAACAACCAACAAGTTACCGTCCCATATCACTGCTGCCATCTCCTCCAAAAATTCTTGAATGTGTTGTAAAAGAACAAACAATTAGAGTAGAGTATATTTATTTACATTACAAATACATGTTTGTAGCACGTCATAAAAAAACGACAATACTGTAGAGCAGAAAATTGTTAAAATATAAAATATTGTTAAAATATAATATATAACGCATTGTTAAAATATATAATAATAATACTTCGCGTATAGTGAAAAAATATTGTAAATTAGTGTGAAAATTGTGCTAAAGTGTGGTAAATAAATAAAAAAAAACATAGAAAGTGAACATAAGAATGAAAATTAGGCGAGACGAATTCTATTCCCTACAAAGTCTGGAATGTCCAATGTATTCCTCTGTGGAATAAAAGCAATGCGTCAAAAATAAATTTTTTATCCTTATTTTGAATATGTTTAAATTGATGATTTCAATTCTGGTGGTAGTATATTGTAGAGATAATAATTCAGTGAATTTCTCTTGGATTTGGTTAGGCGGTACCTGTTTGGTCTCAAGTTATCTGCTTGTCTAGTACCATAGCTGTGTATATCAGATTGCTTAGTGAGCATCGAGGAGTTTTTGTGAATCTCTATCAGAACTTGAAAAATATACAAACACGTCAAGTCGTTTGTGTATATTATGAATAACAACGGTCCGAATATAGACCCTTTAGGGACACCATGCTCATTATGTTTAAAATCAGATAAGGAATTTCCAATACTTAGGAATTCCCAATACTTACTTCCTAGATAAACACGACATTCTCACGAATTCTCAATATGGGTTTAGAAAAAATATGAACACTTCGGATGCTACATACGATCTCATAAACAAACTTAACATCAAAATTAAAAATTAACAAATTCTACTAATTGCGTTTTGCGATCTATCTAAAGCGTTTGATTGTGTTGATCACTCTATTTTACTACAGAAATTGGAATTCTATGGCATACGAGGGATTGCGAACAATTGGTTCGATTCATATCTGTCAGATCGCGAAATCCTTATCCGAATAACACATAATTGTAATTCACAAATAAAACAATATCACTCTAATAATGGAAAACTTCAATATCTGGGTCCAATATTATTCTTGATATACATCAATGACTTAGTTGCTAATTTTACGTCTGTGGGATTCTGCCTATTTGCTGACGACACGAGAGTAATAGACTAAAGCGATATCACTGAAGATTTGTCGGTGTCGTCATCCCAACAACTTACAGAAATAATGCACTGGTTCTCCTCAAATAAGTTATGTGTTAATACAGATAAAACACATATATAACCTTCCATCCAAATAATGATACAAACCAAATCAATATCGAAATACCTTATGGGGAAATACGAGGGACAACAAATGTAAAATTTCTTGGAATTCACATTGACGAAAAGTTAGATTGGAAAGAACATAATCATGACCTAAACAAAGAACTTTGCAGTGGTACATTCGCAATATCTACCATAAAACATTGGTAAAGAACCAGCAATTATAGTATATTACGCTTATTTCTACAGCTTAGTCCAATTTGGTATAGAATTTTGGGGACACTCAGCACATTCATAATCCAAAAAAGAGCTCTCAGAGCCACTTGCGTGATAAAACGAACTGAATCCTGTAGGAGTCATTTTGAAAGACTGAAATTACTCACGTAATATTGTCTTAATTACCTTATAATACGATAACAGCGATGACTAATCATACATATTGTGCCATTGCTTATGTTTGTAGAAAAATAACTGAAAATGAACTACACTTCTCAATAGCTCACATGAGCTTTAGCCAACATGAAAATCATTCCATATAAAATAGTATATTTTGACTGTATTTAAACATGTATGTATTCGAAAAATAAATTATAATCCATTCTATTCTGAACACAAAATTTGTCCGTCATCTTGAATTTTTGAATTTTACAATCTCCGGTCCCGAAAACATCCCCACATACCAATTTTGAATCGACTCGTACCATAATAACAAAACTCGTCCGCCATCTTGGAGCCGCCATTTTTTTCTCTAACAAATTCATCATAATGCATTGTCACCGAAATTATAAACACCTGCCTAATTTCAGCTCAATCGGATGTCGGCAAGTGCTCCAAAAATGGATTACAAATTTAGAACCGAAAAGAATGACAGAATGACATACGAACGAAGCAAGTTAAATAAAAGCTTGTAATAAAATCAGGTACTATAACTCCTCTTGTTTCGAATTCGAAGGAATCGTATCCGCATACTTCGGAAAAAATTTGCAAGATAGGAGCTTCTGTTGAAAATTTTCATAGATAACTTCAGGTCAAAAAATTATATTCAGAAGAAGCATGTGAGCGTCTGCAAAACCGAATGAAATTTCAGATGACTCGAAGAGCCCACAGACGCGGTATGAAATAAAACAAAGGAATGTCGGCACTCTTTGTAGCACCTGACAAAGCCTATTATGCTGCTATGACTTGTAAAGAACTCGCCAATTATATCCGAAGACAGTTGATTGCATTTTCATTCGTAATGAAGACAAATTAGCGTATTAAACTTGCCCAAGATAGTTTTATGAGATTTATTCCATATCGCGAAATTCCGAAAACTTGTTGGCTTCGCAGTTCTCTCCTGATCATTCTTGGGCGAAAACTTTGCCTATAGTCCAATAAATATTAAGTTTCCTGGGGAAAGTTTGTATTAGGATAGCATTGTTTGGGGAGCTTTAATTGAACTCTACAATTCTCGGTGGAATATAGGTGAGGTGGCCTTTGGAATCACCCAATTTCATTTGAGGATATGTTCTGAATACAAGTCCACTGTTGACTTGAATTTATGTGAAACGAATCCAGCCACTTTATCTTTTGTCGTTTCGGTTTCCACGTCACGTGGGTGACATGACAGACATGCGCACTCAGGTGTGACAATCCACCAGTATAAACTACATTGTGGATCAACAAGAGATCAGTCGAGTTCAAATCATCAACAGGACATCAATTGAAATAAAATTATTAATAAAAAAACCTTTTTCGTGCAATCGCACGCAAAGTGAGTATTTCGCGTTCTCAACACAGTCCGCGAAATTTAAGTTCGTGGCCCTTACCCATAGCAACGGCCGGCAAACCAAATGTCACTTCCAAATTTGACATTTCTAAAATACGACAATGACAAGGATTATTTTACATTATATTTGTCACACCAATCTTTAAACTAACTGTAACATTTTACGTACTGCCGTTTAGTTTTTCCAAGCATTAAAACAGAAACGGAAATAGGTACTTTTCAACTCTGTAGGAGTGCAAAATAATAAATATGAATACCCCACAAGAGGTTATCTTGACGATGGAAGATAGTGACTAAGGTTTATCTTTCAGTCGCAGATGACTCCACATCTGATTTTATGAACATCCTGTTTATATTTTCAACAAATCAATCTATCATACCCCATGACAGGTTTTTATGTCAGAAAACACTAATTTCAAAGGGTCTCTCCAAAAGAAATGATTCTAACTTTTTCCATCTTTGCAAAGTGGTATTGCTTCTTGAAAATATGTTTCCCATTTCTTCCGGTCTTCCTGATGATCGTGGAAGTGTGAAATAGATTTTCGTCGACAAAAATGTATTGAAGACCTAGTGAATGCGATGTCTCTCCTGCGTCAATGTTACGAATGATTTCTGGTTAGTACTGTCTTTTGGAAAACATTCTTCTTTGCCTCATTCATCTTTATGAGTTCTTAATCAAGACTGGAATAGAAAATTAAATAATTATCTGAATAAAAATGTAAATTTTCAATTTCAGATTTTTTCTTTTGAGTTAGGGCCTTTTCAGAATATCTATCAGATGTAGTTCAATGTCCAGCGTGGCTTTAGCCGGGAAAGTTGTTGTTTTCTGTTAGACATTCACAAAAAATAACTTCATTTTATTCGTGGATTCTTCAATTCACAGAAAAATATTTCTATCAATATTCAATTGAGAATGTTTCCCTTTTCAACATGAATACCCCACAAGAGGTTATCTTGACGATGGAAGATAGTGACTAAGGCTTATCTTTCAGTCGCAGATGACTCCACATCTGATTTTATAAACATCCTGTTTATATTTTCAACAAATCAACTAAATTATCAGTACCAGACATATTTGCGTTTTGTCAAGAACTGCCAAAATGGTTTGTATATATTCAACCATATCATTTCCATAGCAACGCTGTGACTTTGTTGATTAAATTGAATTGCTGACGATTTAAGCAATAATATATTTATTTGCAATTATCTAGTTTAATAATTTTGACGATTTCCTGAAAAATAGTGTGTATGCCACGACCACTAAACTCTTCAGCGACCTCAAGATTATCCTGCCTCGGCCGCAAAAGGCCTCGGTGATAACTTTTCCTACGGTACGCTAAAAAGGTATTTCGCGGCCTTGGCATACAAATAACTATTTCGTACAATCGCATGCAGAGTAAGTATTTCGCGTTCTCAACACAGTTCGCGGAATTTAATTTCACGGCCGTTACCCATAGCAACGGCCGCCAAACCAAACGTCACTTATAAAAATTTGACATTTCTAAAATTCGACAATGACAAGGATTATTTTACATTCTGTTTGTCACACCAATCTTTAAACTCGCCGTAACATTTTTTGTACTGGCGTTTAGAATTTTCAGGTATTAAAACGGAAGGCGCCAAGTTTACAATAATCTCTGGAGGAGTGTAAGATACTAAAATATCACTATCAGTATCAGACATATTTGCGTTTTGTCAAGAACTGCCACAATGGTTTGTATATATTCAACCATATCATTTCCATAGCAACGCTGTGACTTTGTAAATTAAATTGAACTGCTGTCGATTTTGGAGCAATTATATATTTATTTGCAATAATCTAATTTCAATAATTTTGACGATTGCACGAAAAATACTATGTAATCCATGACCGCGAAACTTTTCAGCGACCTCAAGATTATCCTGCTTCGACCTCCGCGATAACTTTTCTTTCGGTCGCTAAAAAGGTATTTCGCGGCCATGGTATACAAATAACTATTTAAAGACAAGCTTTTATTCAAATGCGTTAACAAGTAAAAAATAATTGTTTTGGATGTGCGACGTAGGTTATTCCGTGACTTACAGATTCAAAAGCTTGACGCGTAAAGTTCTCAGCTTTTGAATCTATAACTCACGGTATAACCTACGTCGCACATTCAAAGCAATTATTTTTAACTTTGTATCGCATTTAAATAGAAGCTTGTATTTGAATAGGTGTTTTAATAATTATTTGATTTTGTGCTTAGTAAGTACGCCTCAAACTATGCATTTTTGTTAATGCATCGTCATTATGAGGCCTTTTTTCTGTAAGTTATGAGCTATGCAGTTCTTCAATGACGAGACCATTTAAATATTAACTCGTACGCCATCCTAGAGCTGTCATCTTCAATTCATGAATTCTGACAAAAAATCAACAATCTTCGACCAAATTCATAATCTCCAACCCCATAAACCCCGACATACCAATTTTGAATAGAAACGGTCCATCAGCACAAAGTTTATTCACCATCTTGTAGCTACCATTTTTTTCCTTAACAAAAATTCCAATATGCGTTGTCACGGGAAATATGAACACCTACCAAATTCCACGTTAATCGAGCATCTAGAAGCGGGTCAATTTTAACTTGAAGATTTGATTACAGAAAGACACCGGGACAGGTGAAACTAAATAAACGCTTGAGAAAATGAGGAACTTTGAAGTCTTCTTCACAACGAATTCAATATAACTTGGAACAATTGGTAGATCACAAGCAAAAAACAACAACTTTTCCGGCAAATAGGACGCAGAACGTTGAATGATATTCATCTGAAAATATATGCAAACTTCCATGGAAAATGAAAATTGATTGCAAATGTTTCCTTCTAATGAACTCGATTATGTTCAATTCATGCCAGGTCCGCCTAACACTCCGCATACCGGCTTCAGGCTTTTGACCCCATAGAGAAACTAAAAATAAAGAGAGTTGTCAAACCTGCAGTAAAAGTTGGCACCACGTTTAGACAGTGGCAACTGGCCGAACTAAGATAGTAAAGTTGGTAAAACAGATTTCTCTTCAGTTACCGATTGAGATAAGGCAGGTGTTTTAAATGTGTTAGTTTTATATGGTTGATATGGTATATGTTTCATAAGTGATCGATTTGCCATTCATATATGTCATATGAATGGTTGTGACATATAAAATACAGGAATGGCGAATCGATCACTCATTGAATATATACAGTAACCGATTCGTAGAATATGTTAGTTCATTCCTGGCTAAAGTAAATCTTCATTCCATGAAATCAAGAACAAAAAAGTTCTTATAAAACAAGAATAATAAGTTGAACGCTATAAAAAACAAATTTTATTTTATCTAGGACAAGTAACAACTACAAACAAAACAATAATAAAACTGAATAATTACAGAATTGAAAATATTCTCCAGTCTTATCATCAAATCTAGGCTACAACAAATACTCCAGTTTAATAATCATCATAATGTATTGGACTTGGTGTTGGGAAATGGAAACTGATGGATGGAAATAAGTAACAGTTTGTAGAAAAATTCTGCAACTGATAAATGGAAATGAGTATGTTTGTGAAAAGCAGCTTATATTTTACCTTGAAACACTCAAAACCTCTACAGAAATTGATTTCAAAATTATTATGGAATAGTTTGACAGCCGTCTGCTTTCCATTAATGTGATAAAACTATTTACGTTCCGTTCACCTCATACGCAAAGTACCTACACATATTACACATATTACAACCTGAACATTTCTACTAGAAATAGCAATTTTAATATAAAATCAACTACAAGTGTAAAATATCTAGGTATTTATGTTGACAGTAATTTAAAATGGGACATCCATGTCAATTATGTCGTGAAAAAAGCCAGATATGTACTGTATAAGATGAGATATTTTTGTAAAATATTCGATATTGAATACTTAGGGATACAATACCATGCACTCTTCGAAACCCACCTCAATTATGGGATAATTGCATGGGGAGCCACAACAAAAAATCATATTTCACAGCTAGAAATTATTCAACGAATGGCAATCAAAAGTATGTATAAAAAACCATATACCTACCCCACAGATGACCTACATAAGGATACCAAAATTATGGACATAAGACATAACTCTATTTCTTCCAAACAGTAACTAGACAACACCTTAATAAACACGAATTAATACCGATCAACCACACTCATGCTACTCGACACAGAAATAACTCATTATGTGTACCAAAACCTGAAAAAAATACCTTACGACGGTCATATGTTTACTTGGGACCAAAACTATATAAATCTATACCACCAGAATTGAAAGAAATTAACTCCACTCTTAAAAAGACACTTGAGGAATTGGATGACACAAACAGACAGACCGAAAATCCATCAACTTCTCGACCTGACTTTACGGTTAACTTTCTGAAAAGAAATTGGCAATTTTCTGAATACAGTGATATAATTGTATAGTATATATGTTTGTATTTCATATTGTATTATTTCAATATTATGTGTATATTTATATGTATATAATTTTTATGTGAATATTTGTTAATTAATGTATTCTCTGTATTATTATTGCTATTATCATCATTGATTTCAAAATAAGTAATCCCATGTCAAATTTTTCTTCTCTGTAATATTTCTGTACTGTTCCATTAACACAGTTATTATCATAATTCCACCATGTACCCACCCCCATACCCATGCTCGAGGGCAACCTTCTATGGGTTAACTATATTTATTCCTCTACACCCATATACTATTATGAACAAATGTATATCACTACCGAAGGGAAATGAATATATTATTATTATTATTGTAAAAGAATATATCGAGGAATTTCAGCGTCAACTCGAATAAAAGAAACATACCATTTTCGACGTTGGGTTCGTAATTCAAGTCCATAGTATAATTTATATCATTAATTTTCCGATGACAATAACAGTAGAGGACTTATTCATCAGTCGTCTGTCGATTGCGGGCCGCGCCTCCATGCGCGACTGGCCGTACCAAAAACTTGGTGGTCAAGATCTCTAGTGTTTTAAACAGTCTCTTTATTTTAATTTGTCTACGTTCGGCCCTCATCAGTACGGAGTAATCACCAGTCAGAGATCCGAAGACCTCTGGCCGAAGCGACACCCAACATAAATGAAAACACCATCAAGCCTACATCACTCATAGGTACGCCGGAAAAAGTAACTTTCAACCTTCGGTACCTAGTGACAGGAAGAAACACTTTATATTATTCTCCTATCCCAATAGGATTCTATATACAGTGCGTTCCATTTAAAACGAGCCACCCTGAATAACTTTTGGTACAATGATTTTCAGGAAAAATAAAAAAACACGTCAACAATAGTATACAGGGGGACTCATTTTGACATATTCACATTTGATGTTACTCCCACTATCGCACCCCCAGAGCATGTCACTATTTTTTTTAATGGATCACCCTATATTGTTTCGCATCATCAGATGCTTCATGATGAGCAGATTTCAACAAAGTATAAAACATATGGTCTGACGCATATGGTTCGGGAGCTACAAATTATTTGGTTGAAAACGAGCCACCCTGAATAACTTTTGAAACGATGATTTGCAGTAGAAATAAAAAAACAGGTCAACAATTTATACAGGAGGCCACATTTTGAAATATTCGTTCTAGAGACAAATGAAGCAATAAATCAGAAAAAGAGATTTTTTATTAAATTCTTGAATCAAAATCTAATGACTTGACAATGAGAAGAAAACAAATTTCTATAGTAAATGTTCAAAAACGTTTCCACCAACTTCCATAAAAAGGTACAAACGAGCTTTCATTGCCGCCCTCACATGGTTGAGAATCTCGGGAGTTATTTCTCTGCAATGCCTAATGATATTCTCTCTCATTTTCTTCTAATGTTGTTGATTCTCTCATACACTTTGGACTTCAAATGACCCCATAGAAATAAATCTACAGGAGTGAGATCCGGAGACCTTGGTGGCCATTCTGTAGGACCTCTTCTGCCAATCCAGCGACCAGGAAAATGATCACCCAAAAATTGTCGCACTGGAGCTGCATAATGAGGAGGTGCACCATCCTGCTGAAAAACTATTTCTTGTTCGAATAAATTCATATCCTCCTCAATTGCCCTATTGATGCACGGTATTATTCGATTCTCCAACATATCCAAATATTTCTCACCAGTCAAAGTACCATCGATAAAAAAAGGTCCTATGATGTGGTCACCTAAAATTCCTGCCCAAACATTCAGGTTTCGAGGTCGTTGGGTATGAACTTGACGGTATAAATGAGGATTCGTATCACTCCAATATCGACAATACTGCCGATTCACCTCTCCATTCAAACTAAACGTACTTTCACCCGAAAAACAAATTTTATTGAAGAAATTCTGATGCATGTTGATCCGTTCAGTGAGACTTTCACAAAACTCGCTACGTCTATCGAAATCATCTTTTAATTAAAATTGGAAATTTTTTGTACGACTGATTCCTGATTCTCGAGATAACTTAGTAAGAGACTGCGTATTTTCCATTAGTCCAACGTGCCCTAAAACTGCAATAGAAATAGCTTCATCGTTGACAACTCCTGAACGGTAATGCTTTTCATTGGTAACAGATCCAGTTTCCATAAATTTGTTCAATATTACCGAAACATATTTGTGTGGTACATTTCTTCCTGGATGATTATCATTGAACATACGGGCAGTAGCTCTAGCACTATTTCCATCCTGGTAGTACAAACTCACTATTTCAATCCGTTCTGGAAGCGTATAAACCATTGCTTCTCAAGAATTCACAAAAACAGAAACACCAATTGTAACTTCACCTGGTAGGTAATCGTTATTGTAGAATGAGACAAATACAAAATGAAGAGAATATCGAATTCAAACTTAACTAGGCAAAATAAGACTTTTTTGAAGTATACTTCAAAAAAACACCTATGAAACCTAAGTTCATTCAGGGTGGCTCGTTTTCAACTCAAATAATTTGTAGCTCCCAAACCATATGCGTCAGACCATATACTTTATTGAAATCTGCTCATCATGGAGCATCTGATAATGTGAAACAGTATAGGGTGATCCATTAAAAAAAAATGGGGACATGCTCTGGGGGTGCGATAGTGGAAGTAACATCAAATGTGTATATGTCAAAATGTGTCCCCCTGTATACTATTGTTGACGTGTTTTTTTATTTTTCCTGAGAATTATTGTACCAAAAGTTATTCAGGGTGGCTCGTTTTCAACCAAATAATTTGTAGCTCCCGAACCATATGCGTCAGACCATATGTTTTATACTTTGTTGAAATCTGCTCATCATGGAGCATCTGATAATGCGAAACAATATAGGGTGATCCATTAAAAAAAATGGTGATATGCTCTGGGGGTGCGATAGTGGAAGTAACATCAAATGTGAATATGTCAAAATGTGTCCCCCTGTATACTATTGTTGACGTGTTTTTTCATTTTTCCTGAAAATCATTATACCAAAAGTTATTCAGGGTGGCTCGTTTTGAATGGAATGCACTGTATATGGGATTCCATCTCGGTAGGAGTGGCTGAATGCCCGACTGGCGTGTATATCAAACAAGAAAGCCATGTGAAGTGTAATATAAGAAAATAAGGAACTTTGAAATCTTCTCCACAACGATTTCAATATAAATTGAAACAATTGGTAGACTACTAGCGAAAAACAACTACTTTTCTGGCAAATACCACGCAGAACGTTGAATGATATTCAGCTGAAAATCTATGCGAAATTCCAAAAGCATGAAACCGGTATGCGGATTGTTAGGCGGACCTGGCATGTATTAATCATAATCAAGTTCATCAGAAAGAAACATTTGCAATCAATTTTCTTTTTCCATGGAAGTTTGCATATATTCTCAGGTGAATATAATTCAACGCTCTGCGTAGTATTTGCCAAGAAAGTAGTTATTTTTTGCTTGTGTCTCGAATCCAAGGATGAGGTGGAATCCAAGAAAAAATAAAGAGCATTACGTGATTTATAATGGCTATTTTTTTCATAGCGTTATTTTATTATAAAAAAACATCAAACAATTGTACATTTTCCCTCATTCAATCAGAGCAGTGTCACACTGATTTTCGGCCGTACACAATTCACATTCACACACAAAACACTCTAAAATGCATATACCACAGTGCAATGTTCATCAGTACTTCTGAGAATGATGAGCAAATTCGCACTGTTTGACAAAAACATCATTCATTTATATTTTAATTTGCACCTACATTGTCTAAAATGTTAGTGGTATTTACCAACACTGATGATTTGGCGTGAATACGTGTTATATGAGCCACGGGTATTGATTGAATATTAAATTCGTGAATGATTTATCCATGGCTTGGCACCACATTGATTTATCGGAGCTGTATAGAACAATAGGTGTTATGCGAGTAGGACAACTAATTTTATCCATAAAATATCTGATGGAAGCTTGGGCCCATCGACAGGATGTAGTTTCAGTTTGCCAAATGAATAATACTTTTTACCTGCCTGAAAAATCTATTCGCATATTATTGAAAAAACCTGAAACACGTCGATTTCTATTGTCAATTTGACAATTTACAGTATTGAAATATCCCCCTGTCTGAATGATGAGCACTCCCTCAAAAATTTGGCACCTTGTTCGAAAGAGATTTTCCTTCTCTGCTCAGCAATATTGAGTTTTTCAAATTTGTTGCAATCCTTGAGGATTGTGTTGAAATATTCAATCTCAAACATACCGGATCTTCTCGAAGGCGATGAATCTCTTGAATAATTGATTCGTTGCATGTCAAACAGATTCAGTTTCCATCAATTTCTGCGACATGTGGAAGGCCCCTTTGGTCGCGTTTTTCAATGGTAATTTCTCGTTTCAATTCATTTCTTCATCGAGTCGCGCCATATTTTGTGTATTAAATATAACATCACACGTAAAACAATTCAATCGGTGACGATTAGCCATTTTTTCAATAATTGATATGATTTCAATGAGAACTCAGTATATGCAATGATTGCAAAATGACAAATCAGTATTTGTTAAACAAATGGATATGGTTGCTATATGTCATTCCAAACCAGAGCCATTCTGACTAAAATAAAGTTGCAGCTGGTCCATCTCCTCTCCCCGTGTGGGTACTTTTCAAATGAACTTAGTGTTGGGATAGTATACATGACTTAGAGTAAACATTTTCTGGCATAGGTTTACAAATAAAAAGTGTGAGTCCACATTTTTTTGTAATAAAGAAAGCATTCATATGAGATTAAATTGGCCACAAATGGTTCACAGCAGGCTACTAAATAAGTATTCCTTTCCATATACAGGAAGTTTCAATTACCAATCAATCGACATTCGAGTAAAGAGTATGTTTCGCAAATTGGTAGTTTTGCTAGTCTTTGATGGAAAGTCGATTATGGTTTATTTTAAAATTCCATATGCAACATATATCTAGAATCTAGAAATCCTCCAAGGAATATTGAAATTGATTTTTGTTACACGAATGTGATACACTCTGTTTAGGTATTACCGTTCCCATATCCAAATAAAAATCAACCGAATTTACAGGTCTAACAGTAATTCGCTGTTCTCTCTCGCCCTTAGAATGTGTTTTTTTCCTTTTTTTATCTCGGTGAAAGGTAACCAAGCCAGAATAATATATAGGGTGAGTCAACAGGATTCCCGTGGTGCATTGCTCCTTAATGTATCACTATTTCAATTTCTTATATTTTTTTGTCGAAGGGACCATCTAAGACCACCCCCCAAAATAATTTTCATTCATACAGGGTGCATCATTGATGCGTGGCTAACTAAAGTTGTTCTTTTTCAAATGAAACACCCGGTATATTTTCATATATTTCGATCGGCTGTTTCATTGGCTGCTCAACGATTTTGAATTCCGTTGCGGCGTTGCCGAGTTATTCAAAGGAAACCTATTTTGTAGACTTTTTTTCGAAAAATTACCTATTTCACATTTCGAAATATTTAGTGAAGATAATTCGGGAATATGATGATGTTCATTGAGAATACCAAGAATTTGGAATAAATTGTACAGGATGTTCGATACAACAACACAAACTTAGCCATTTTCAAACATCGGTATTTTGATTTTTCAAATGGAACACCTTGTATATTTTCATTTTAATCAACTCCTTTTTGATGACTCTACACTTTTCATCCGCGACGTCATGTACCTTAAACAACCTGTTTCCGAGATATTCTGGTTTTAAGGAATTGTTCAATATCAAATCAACAATTCAATACAAAATTTTATCTACATGTTTGTTCATAGAAAATACTGATACTGAATGATGTTTCAATTATTTCTTTCCATCTTCAGAAGGATTATTGGCAACTTATGAATAACTAGCATAGCAAAAGACATTTTCAAATGTAACTATTTTTTCTAGTTTAGTTATCCATGACTACCGCTGAAAAAATTACTATCGGAATGTGTAAGTAGAGGTAACTGTCAAACTACAATCCAGTTGTGTTAAAAATAATTGTGGCATTATGAATTACCGTTCAGAGGACTTGGTTTAAATGGTGTATGCTTTGGGGGAAAGTAGATTTGAGGAAACCGGAAAAGTATTTTACAAAAGTTTGAAAGTGCTTGTTCTGTAACGAATGATGGAAATACTTTCGATATTGCATTGCATATTACCGAAAATCCCCATGTGAGTAAACGTATTTTGAGTAGGGAGATGGTGAGAAAATGAAACTACTACCATATCATATGCAGCTAATGCAGGAGCTGACTGAAAGAGATTTTCCAAAGCGAATGCGGTTTTGCCAATGGGGTTTAGATAAAATTAACCAATAACCTGATTTTTTTGAGTATGTTCTATAGTCGGACGATTGGTATTCTCAATGAATATCATCATATCGACCGCCAATTCCCCAATTATATTTACTAGATATTTCGAGATGAGAAATAGGTAATTTTTCGGAAAAAAGTCTATAAAATAGATTTCTTTTAAATAATTCGGCAACGCCGTAACGGAATTCAAAATTGAAGGAATCGTTGAGTAGCCAATGGAACAGCCGATCGAAATATATGAAAATATACCAGGTGTTTCATTTGAAAAAGAACAACTTTGGTTAGCCACGCATCAATGATGCACCCTGTATGAATGAAAATAATTCTGAAAGGTGGTCTCAGATGGTTCCTTTGACAAAAAAAATATAAGAAATCGAAATAGTAATACATTAAGGAGCAATGAACCACGGGAATCCTGTTAACTCACCCTGTATGGTAAGTCGGTTTCAAAATAATTTTTTTTGTAACGATATCAAAACTTGATGTTTGGTTGAAGGTATACAACATACCATAGTTATAATAGGGAAGTATTGGGCCAGATAACTAAAAGGTGGCAAATATGCTTTACTATATATAAATCATGTTGTATATTAATTTGATTCAATATAAAAGAAGGTTATTATATTGGGACACAATTATTTTTTAAATAAAAAAATTGCTTCATATACATTAACTAAAATATGTTACAAAAAAGTTACATAAATCTTGTTATTCCCATGTTCATGGATAGGAAACGTGCCAAACAGGTATAAACTCCAAAACATCAAGATGTAGTAAAAAAAAATCATTGTATAAGGCCGTTAAAAAGTAAGGCACTGTCTGAACCACGATAACATGAATCTTTTTCTAAGAATTCGTCCATTCGAAATGCGAAATATACATAGTGACGTCCAGATTTAGCTGATTTATCCTCGCTAATTCTGTTTGGAGCATCCTTTTGTGATTATTTCACCTTATATATCGTATTCGGCATAATTTTTCAACTGAAACTCTCATTTACTGAATTTTGACAGTTTCTTACTTTGAAAAGTAAAAAACATATCCTCCTTGAGAGATGACACCGTGTGAAAATTATTGAATTAGTGTGAGTATAGATATAGAAAGTATTATAGAAAAGAGATATTCTCATGAAAAAACTGTGTATAAGAACCCATACGCAAACAACTAGCAGGTTTTTCAAGTCTACAGAACAAACAGTTTCTGCGACAATTATGAAAAAAATTTAAAATCACCACAAAGGCAAATTGGGTTGATAATGACAAGTTATTTTGTGCAATAATATATCTTGGTCGCCATGAATGCAAAGTCTGTGATTGATATGGTAACTTTTTTCGTTGCGGGTACTCCAATTCTAGTACCGATTGATGATTTTACATAGTAGCCCATTGAAAGTCCTGTGGAATGTATTATTATAACTGTGTCTCAATAGACACATAGGGTTTATACTTCATAAATATTTCATTAATAATTTTCAGTCATGGAAATTATAACCTATCATTTGACGAAGATAACGCCCCTCTTCTACTTATCTCAATTAGTGCATTTGCCGGGGAGTCGATAAGAAAAACCAACCTTAGACGCCTAGTTTATATGCGACTAATGTCGAAAAATGTGTAAAGGTATCTAATCAGTATCATTACAGTTCTGCTCACATGATAATTAACGAGATATGTTCGTGAACAAGCACGCTATCTCGTAATTACAGGAATTATTCCTGTAGAATGTAGATTATCAGGGTTTATAATAATGAAAGTGAGGCCAAGAGAACAACTAGTAGATTTCATGAGAAACATTATGGTTCATAATATAGCTAATTGGAAATTATTCCATATCGTTTTTCTACGAAGGCGTAGAAAAGATCCAACAACAAAATATCTGTCAAAAACATTTGGAATTACCACTTTGAACTGACAATTGTCACTTTGAAAGGAATATTTTTACTTTGAACTGACAATTGTTACTTTGAAGTGACAATTGTCACTTTGAACTGACAATGGTCACTTTGAAGTGACAATTGTCACTTTGAAGTGTGTCTAACGTGAAAAGAATACTATTATAATTGACACACTCCCAAGATTATGGAAATCGATTCTCAAGAAATTCAATAATAGCATACCGTGACTCAGATTTTGTAGGAGACTCGGAAGAAAAGAAAAGCACGATGTTGTGAGGTTTTGCAACCTCCTGCACCTGTATGCTGGTGTTCCAGGAAACAACCGATTGTGGCCTTATCAAGTACCGAGGCAGAGTTTATTGCCGCTGCAGATTGCACTAAGGAGCTAATTTACTCAAAATCACACATTGACGAGCTTATAAATCGAAATGTGACCATCGACAATCATGCACCATGGAATCAATACGAAACGGGCAGTTTAATTAAATAAGGAGCAAACATTTTATTGTTCGCTATCATTTTATCAATGAAATGGTGAATGAAGGAGTCATAGATATTGTTGTAAAGAGTATTGTTGCTCTGATGATAAGTGGCATACATTTTCACAAAACTCCTTGCATATTGCAAGTTCGGAAAACACAACTCTTTAATTTACAAAATTTGATTTATTCAGTATTTCATTATTAGGAGAAGGTGTTGAGAATAAAAATAATAATAACCTCTATGCAAACATATTGTCAATTTCAGTAAAGTTCGTTGTTATAGATATATAATAAAAAAGAGTAAAGTATTGTTTCATAGATGGAAAATTAAGATTTTTCTATTTGAAAAAGGAAACATTACTTCGTAATAAGTTAAAATTCCATTATTTTCAATCTGAATCTCATCATAGCAGTATACGCGTAAATTGTCTGAAAAACAATATTCTTGCATTGCATTTGGCATCTAAATCTCATTACAGCTGTATACGCGTAAATTGACTTGAAAACAATATTATTGCATTGCAGTTGGCAATAAATGTCCTATTTTGCTAACAATTGTCGGTACAAAGTGACAATTATCAGTTCAAAGTGACAATTGTTAGTTCAAAGTAGCAATTCCAATTGTTCTTGAAAAATATTTTGTTGTTAGGAGTAGATCAGGAGTGTGAGAACACCATAGTTTGTGCTTTGACAAAGGGTGGGTCGAGATATCAAAGTGACTCTGTTTTCTTTCCTCGAAGCTCAAAGTGAATATTACGAGTAGGCCGTAAAGTTTTGTTTTTATATTGAGACGAGTTTATAAAGTAATAGAATTGAGGTGGACGAATTTAATTCCCACGCAGACCAGAAAAATCACTTTCTGAAATTAGATTGTAAAAAAATTGCAAAATTGGTATCTCATGAATATTTTGGTAATTATATTTTGAGAGGTGTTATAGTTTATGTCCATTGTTGGAACTCAGCTGTTCAATTTATTGCATAAAATATATTGTTGAAGTTCTCATCATTTTTGAATAAATTGAAATTGTAAACATTGCATAAGTTGAAGTTTAAATGAAATTGTTATATCGTGGTTACATTTGGAAACTTCTATGGAAAGTACCATTCCCTTTCAACCCTAAAAACTATAGGATCAGACCAGTGTTTAACTTAAGATAAAGACAAGTCTGTCTGACTGTCTGTGCAACCGGAGTCCAGTCCCAAGGGCTGTAATTGAAGCCTACAGACCTTTGGAAATTTCAATTGAGCCAAGAAACTGTTATGTACGCCACTGTTTTATTCAGTTATCTAGAGTGATATGTAATAAAAGAAGTACTTTGGTGGTGATGGTAATATTTCCGAACACAGATGTTAGTTAAGTCCAAGAACAGAAACAATGTATTCCACAGTGTTTAAAATAGTAAATAACCCCATTTTGAAAAAAAAAGAAACGAAAAAACTCTGGCGGTTCAAGGAAACTAGATGGCTGTGATGTATATATAATTCGAAGAACAATATATGACTTGTATGAAGAGCAAATTGTGCCTACATTAGATATTTCAATCCAATGGCTCAAAAAGAATGAAACTGGTATCCAGTGTAGCAAAGAGACTTTAAAGAAGTCTCTTTTACAAAACAGATTTTGAAAAACTCACTAGTAGCAGAAAAATCTTGATGGAATCTGTGCGCCTTAAGAAATAGGGATTTGAATATTCATTGGCGATAAACAAATTTAGAGAATATGGTAGAACAGTAGAGTATTTGGATGAAACCTGATTCGATACCTACGATATTCCAAACAAAAGTTGGGTAGACTCATCTGACTTGTGCCAAACTAATGCGCCGTCTAATGAATGAAAATGCATTAAGATAATTGACGCAGGAACCGAAAATTGTTTTATACCAAATGCGTTGTCTTTATCGGCAAAGAATATTTAGGACTCTTTAGTCGATTATCATGATGATACTACAGCCGAATTATTTAAAGACTGGTTCCAAAATAAACTCATACCAAATATTCCACCCAACAATATGATCGTCATGGATAATGCTAGCTACCACAGATAAAGCACCATGTTCAAATGACACCAAAGCCACTATACAAGAATATATGTTACTATGAGAAATAGTACACAAAAAAAGAGTTACTAGAAGTTTAACGCAGTTATTCGGTAAAAAATAAATATTTTTGTGATTCAATGGCTGAAAGCTTGGGACAAACGGTGCTCAGACTTCCTCCTCATCACTGTATGTTCAACCCAGTTGAACATATATAGCATCAGCTTAAGTCAGCAGGTCGAAGAAATAATACTTCTCCAACCTTAAGTTCAACTATGGTAGCTCTTATTCAAACAGAAACTGCCAACATTCCAAGTGTGGGCCAAGTGTGTTTCCCTTATTGAAAAGGTGGAAAAGTCATATATGGATATAGAAAAAATTCCCAATGGAAAGTTTATTATGAATTTGGATGACGACAGTGAAAGTGAAACTGATCTTCGTGAGCTTATAAATACCTCTTATCGAGAAACTAAACTTTTTATGAAGTATAAAGTTTGTCATTTTACATTTATTAGGTATATCATAAATCATTATATACTATAATATAATTATATATACAGTGTGACCCATTTAAAATGGAACCACCCCTATAAAATACTCATTTTGCAGTCATTCTAAAAAATCTGCGTAGAATCCACCGCCTGCTGATAACTTAAGTGGTTGGTGATTTGCGATCTTCTAAGATATCTGATGCGACTTCACTTAGATTTATTTGGATGAAAGTTAATATTTAGATGAGGTTTTACTTCTTAAGTTCATCTATATATGCGTCTTTCCTGAAAAAAAGATATTTTTGGGGAAAAAAAAATACGAATCGATAGAGCGATTACTAGCTGCTCTCGTGCTTACAATGTATAGCGCTATCTCATTAGTTTTTGAGGTACTTGCATTGTTGCTATAGGATGTTAGCCTACTGATACCTCTACACTTTGTGAGATGGCGCTATATGACATTAACCAAATACGAATAAACACCGAGTGACATTACAGAATTTTGGCATCAAATCAATGTAAGATATGTTTTTATTTGGTTAGTCCAAGGAACTCATTCGGTTCATTCAAAATGTGTATTTGTAGCCAACCTGTGCATAAGGTAAGATTGCAAAATATTCATATGTCCGAAAAAACACGATTTCACAGAAAAAAATCACCCCACAAAGTTCAGTCGAAAATACTGCGTAGACATGTTTACAGTCGCCACAAGCATTCGCTCTGCAAGTGCAGGAAGTTTCTGCAACTTCTCTGTTACAATCAATCTACGAAAGGAAACAAAGTCAATTGACCAATTTTGCAAGTTCAATTTTCACATTGATATAAACAATTAGATTTGTTCATACTAATTATTACATTTATCTGAAAAACATGCATGAAACATATATTTTTTCATGTAATACACATTCAAAATGATTTTTTCAAACAAATTCTGACAGTAAACGAACAATAAAAAAATTATGTGAAAATGTAAGTATGCAGAAATGAAAACAATATATCAGACGTGTAAGTTCCGATGAACTTTATCAAAAAAAAATATTCATTCACCTCTAATTTGATAGAGTACTGACTTGTTGTCGCTGCTGCTTGGCTCATCACTTCCGCATGTATGCTGGAATAATCACTTTTATCACTTTCCGCACATGACACACATAACCCTATCGCACCAATGCTGCTTCTTTTCCAACAGACTGATTCTCCAAAACGATGTAGCTTGAAGTGGATAAAAACCCAGTTGCAACCACTTGAACTAGAACGAATATAAACACTTTCCAACTTGACAATGAATTACATGTGAACACTACAATGACAGGGAACTGACGTATTCGTAGTGCACGTGTTCAGTCATTTATATGCAGTTTGCAGGCTACTCATCTCAATCTGCATTTCATTCATTACAAAAGTTGGTTTCGGATAAACTCATTCCCAATTTACAACCAAAAAGTGTTGTGGAAATCGACAACCATAACAAACAACTGGAAACATTGCCAACATCAATGTCAAGGAAAGCGGAAATGCAAGAATGGTTATGGGTTGGAGGTATATCTTTTGATAATAAGATGTTAAAACCACAACTTTACAGCTTAATGAAATTCCATAAAGTAAAGCACATAAGATATGAAATATACAAAAAAAATTATGCAAAATTGAGACTGCCCCCTATCATTGCGTTGGTTTGGGTGGAATGGAAGAATAAGTCGCCAGAAAAAATGTGAAATTTAATTTTCACCAGGCATTAAATATTGTGATGACTTCTTCGTAGAACTCGCAGCCGACAAATAGAAATCTCGGTTTGAGCGAACTGAACGATTTGAGAAAGGAACTAACGATAGATATAGTTGTGGAACACATTATTATTCGCTTAGGCGAAAACGCTAGTGATACAGAAAGTGATGAAACTGATGGGTTAGACCTACGAGAGAGCGATTTGTCTGGAATTAAATGAAGATGATGGGGCTCAAAACTTAGCTGTTGAAAATAATAAAACCGACGGTAATTTGTAAATTTTATGTGTTGATGCGTTTGTGAATATTTTTCGTAAATATATTCATTATTCAGGTTAGTTATTGGGTATATTGTTGATTCATTATTATTTATTTGTTACATGTATATCAATGCGAATGCTAATTTGGAATATGCTTTTACCACATGCATACATGGTTAATACAAATTATCAAGTCTCTTGAAATCTATGAACATAAATATTCAGACAATTTGTTGAATATTAAATTGAATCTCAATAATATCCATTGTTAAATCTATCCCATACCCAGTTTTTATCAGAATTCCTGAAGAAAGCTACCATGTAGCAAACATGTTGAATACATTTTTTGAAAACAGTGAAATTAAACACATTGTGTATCATTTACCATTGATAATACCTTATTTTAAAATTAAAGAATACGCCTCCTGCAAACCCTTTATTATCATGTAAAACTTAATCTCTTGACCGAAAATTCATTACGGATAATTGTTTCATGGACTTCAGGGAATTCTGTCTCCATTGCACAGTGAATCTCACACTCTTTCCCGTCGCATCTCAGAGGCCAAGCTAGAATGGTCGATTGCAGTTGATTAAGTCACCTGAACGATTACAAATTTGTTAGAGAAGTTACTATTATTTTAGATCCAGTTCAACCCGATACAAATAAAAACGTGAGTATTGAAAGTTATTTGTAAATAAGGAATCCACCAAGACTGGTGATGGACGAATTACCCAGATTCGATCATTCACCTGTTCCCGTCTGCGAAGCAAATCAAATTACATTTTCGCCAATTTGGACGAATTAACTGCTCGAGATTCTTTGAACCAAATTAGACCCTATTAAGAGTGCTTTCATGTCCCGAAAAACCACCAGACGAGTATAATCGCATACAACCAGCTCAAACAGCTGTTATGAGTGGCAGAACCGACGCGTTTCGCATACCTTTTCTTTGTTTATTTATATCTTGGTGGTTTGGCAACTTTGACTCAAGCGGCTTTAACGACACCTAAATATCCGCACAAAAACGAAACACGCACGGTAGATTCTGAATGTGAACAAAGCGAAGAAGTTAACGAAGTGGGCTTGATGGTGGAATCCCTTAATGAGTGTGATTGCTATGAATGTTTCCATGACCTTTGCTCTACGATTCTCAGAAGTGAACACGACGAAAACTCTGGATATCGGAGTAAATATAACTCGATATTTCTGCAAGGCATACTTAACATAAAAGTTATGCAGTTGACTCAAATCAATAGACAAGGGTAGAATTCACAGGTCATGGTTATAATATAGAAATAAATAATAGTTTGAAAAAACCAAAAAACACGCTTTTATAGAAAACCAGACTCACAAAATAGAAAATAAGAAATTTTTTTATTTTATTTAAAAAAAGCGTGGGGTGCATGGTATCACCTCGGTGTGTAATGTACTATATAATTATTGATACCATGCACCCCACGCTTTTTTTTAAATAAAATAATTATTTTCTTATTTTCTATTTTTCTAGTCTGGTATTCTATAAAAGCGTGTTTTTAAGTTTTTTCAAACTATTATTTATTTCCTACTTTTTAGTGTGGTTTATTTATAAAAGCGTGTTTTTTTAGTTTTTTTCAAACTATTATTTTTATTATTTTTTTGCAAATTAAAAAATGGAATGGTCTTATCAACTTAGGTAATCATAATCTAAGACCCCAACAACCCCCACATACCAATTTTGAATAGAATCAGACCATAATCACAAAACTCGACCGCCATTTTAAAGCCGCCATATTGAATTTTCCAATTTTCACAGAAGAAATCATAATATTCGACCCTAAAAACCCCTACATACCAATTTTGAATAGAATCAGACCATAATCACAAAACTCGGCCGCCATTTTGAAGCCGCCATCCTGAATTTTTCAATTTTTGTAAAAGAATCATAATATTCGACCCCAAAAAACCCACATACCAATTTTGAATAGAATCAGACCATAATCACAAAACTCGGCCGCCATTTTAAAGCCGCCATATTGAATTTTTCAATTTTACAAAAGATCATAATATTCGACCCCAAAAACCCCCACATACCAATTTTGAATAGAATCAGACCATAATCACAAAACTCGGCCGCCATCTTGAATTTTCCAATTTTACAAAAGAATCATAATATTCGAGCTCAAAAACCCCCACATACCAATTTTGAATAATATCAGACCATAATCACAAATCTCGGCCGCCATTTTGAAACCGCCATCTTGAATTTTCACAAAAGAATCATAATTTTCGACCCCAAAAACTCCCACATACCAATTTTGAATAGAATGAGACCATAATCACGAAACTGGTCCACTATTTTGGAGCCGCCATCTCGAGTTTTCCAATTTTGACAAAAGAATCATGATCTCCGACCACAAAAACCCTCAGATACCAAATTTGAAGCGAATCGGACAATAATTAAAAAACTCGGCCGCCATTTTGAAACCGCCATCTTGAATTTTCCAATTTTCGAAAAAAAATCATAATATTTGACCCCCAAAAACCTCCACATACCAATTTTGAATAGGATCAGACCATAATCACAAAACTCGTCCAACATTTTGGAGCCGCCATCTTGAATTTTTCAATTTTGACAAAAGAATCATAATCTCCGACCACAAAAACCCTAGGATACCAATTGTAAAGCGAATCGGACCATAATCACAAAACTCGTACGCCATATTGGAGTTGCCATTTTGTTTTTTTTCCACACAAAAATTTCTTAATGCATTGTCACCGGAATTATGTACACCTGCCAAATTTCAGATCATTCGGACGTCTGGAAGTGGGTTAAAATCGCGCCCAAAGGAGTCGGTTACAAACAAACAAACAAACAAACATACTAGTGAAGCTAATATAAAGCGTGTAAAAATGAGATTAAATTGAGAGTGTAATAGCTCCCAACCATTTTAGACTGCAGGAATCAATTGCCTTAAGTTCATTCGATTCTTCGGAGCTCCTGGATCGAAATCATCCGTCTTTTTCTGAGGGTTATTTACTGAAGAATAATTGCTTCTTTGTATCATACTGACAATCCAAACACATATGTTAGTTGATAAATGATTTGTCCTCCCAAGAATTGAATATAGTTGGATTTAACGGGAATGAGGATGAGGAAGTCAAACTAATTTTTTATCGCTGACGTTTCGGAATCAATTAATTCCTTTTTCAAAGCTGAAATGATAATATTCACTTATAGATTGAAATAAAGAACATATCTACGACCCACCTTTAAAACTGAATTTTTCCCACTCATGGGTTCAACTAGAAAACTGTTGAGTAGTCGATCCAAACTCTGGTCGACAAAAACACATTTGCACAAATTACATATTGAAAACTTTAAAAATGTATATGTATACAGACACGTTTAAACGAAACGACACACAACAGTGTATGGTCAATAAGCAACTGATCATCCCACCTGAAATATTCCAGCGCTGCATACATAAAGAAACAAACATTTTGTGTATTATTATTCAGAAATCTGTTTTTCTTTTGAACCTTTCTAGAATATGGGAGTATATTTTTGGGTTACGCAATTATCATGGGGATTGATGATTTGAATCATTTCCTCCCAACAATCTCTTTGAATAAGTCAGATAGAACACCCAGTATTCCATTCTGTTTTTAGATTCTACTGACAAATACAAATAACTTTTACTAAACATCTCGTATACCTATCTCTACCGTTCATTGAATATTGATTCTTTTCTAATTGTTTTGCTACCAAAATATGATCGACTTGAATTCAAATACCACCTTATTGTTATCCATACAGGACTCAAATTCAACTTTCACCCAGAAATATTGAGTAATTCGGTAACATCGGAAGATTTGACCATATTTTATACAGGGTGTCTGAAAAACATATTCCTGTAGGTGATTAGGAAACATGGCCATAAGTCATTCTATTCAAATGGGACACCCTGTATATTATGCCATATTCGGATTCTACTGAAAAATACCAATTACTTTCACCAATCATGTCCTATACCTGAAAAATTATTACTAATGGACGTTTATTCGATATGACTCAAACTATTTTAAAATTTTCCTGAGATATTTTTTAATTAATTTTTGCTAAACCTGAATTGCATCATCTGAGAGTAGAAGGTCAGCCGTATCTCCAAAAGTATGAACATTTTGAAGCGAATCATTCCAGATTGATTCGAATTTTTAATCAGATCATTTCAATTGGGTAATATTACCTATTTTGATTTGTTATACTGGGAAATGAGAATGGTAGTAGTGTGCCATGACCAGAACAGAGCAAGACAATCTTTAAGTTTGACAAGCAGTGATTTTCATGGTGTTTCGAAAAGTGGATAATATTCAAATGCAGATATTTTAAATTTTTATATCATTTGGAAGGAACTTCAATTGTCTCCAGGTTATTTGATCATTTTCAGGGTGTTCCATTAAAAAAAATAACTATCATGCAGGAGTATGGATTTGTGTCGACCATTAATAAATATACTAGAGTAACAACTCAAAGTGAATCATGCTTAGACCATATATTTGTGGAAACTTATGCAGATTCCGAACTTCTTCTACCATTTATGATCAAAACAAATGCTACCGATCATTACACGTCATTCCTACAAATTATATATGAAAATAATATAAACAGCAATTCCACAAACAAATTCTTCAGTCATAACAAAATCAATTATAATCAACCAACAGAGAGACTACAAAATGTCCGCTGGAATGCCGTTTATGAAACGGAAGATGCAGAAACTGCAACAAATATTTTCATGGATATTCTGAATACTGACATAGGAACTTACAATGAACAAAATAAAATAAAAAAATTTACCAAGGAAAAACAATAGACAAAATGAAATGTATCAGCAACTTCTTAATGAACCTGAAAATGTGGAATTGAAACAAAACTATACTCGGTACAAAAATAAATTGAGACAGCTTTTGAGAATAACAAAATCCAACTATTATCGCAACAAAATCGAACAGAATGATAAAAATAGTGAAAATGTATGGACCACTATCAATGAACTTTATCCTAAAAATAATTCGAAACCTCAAGATATTAATTTAATCGAACATAATGGAGAAAAAATTACAGATACCCAATCTATTGCTGCTATATTCAACGAACATTATCACCGATGATCAAAGAACCACTGTCTCACATATTTAATAAGTGCCTCCAGCAAGGACATTTCCCAAGCATCTTCAAAAAGTCAGTGATCAAACCAATTTTCAAAACAGGTAATAGGGAGGATGTCATAACCTACAGACCAATCTCATTAATAACCACTATTGCTAAAATACCGGAAAAAATCATAAAAATAAGACTTGCCAAATATCTTGAGAAAAATAAAATCATCTCCGCCAACCAATACGGGTTCAAAGAAGGAGTATCAACCCAAGATGCAATCCTCGCCCTTACAACAAAGATGTATAATGCCTTAGATGCAGAAAAACCCTCTCTATGTGTATTTATAGACCTTCCAAAGGCATTCGATACGGTCAGTCATGACTTGCTTGTGGAATGCTTGGAAAACATCGGCATCAGAGGAGTGGCCTTAAGATTATTCGAAAGTTATATTTCCAATAGGTTTCAATGTGTTGAAATGAAGATGGTGAGGAGCAATTTTCAAAGAATAGAATATGGTGTACCTCAAGGAACTGTTTTGGGACCAGTTTTGTTCAATATATATTTGAATGATCTATTCAGAATGAACACTAGTGGTCAAATTATCACTTATGCGGATGATACTGCAATTTTCTACAGTCATGAAGACTGGCTATCACAGAAAATGATATCCGTAATATTCAAGCCTTTTTAAACTATAGACTTTCAACAATTAACTTCAGAAAAACATTTTTTCTACCCATACATATTGATGAGAGAAGTATTCCTTCTTATGATAGCCTACGAATCACTGAAGACATCTCAATATGCAGCTGTAATAAGATCAAATACCTTGGTGTTATGATAGACAATATCCTGAAATGGAATAAACATATCGAATACGTCACTAAGAAAATACAGTTTTTAATTTATAAACTTAAAAATGTTAAATATATTCTAGATTTCAAAGCAATGAGAACGATATATCAGGCATTGGTGGAACCACATATTGTGTATGGAATATTAGCATGGGGAGGTGTAAGTAAGTCTCACCTGGAAGAATAAATCATTGATCAAACGAGCCTACTTAAAATTATATTCAACAAAGATATAAAGTATCCATCAGATAGCTTATTCAATTAAATTAATATTATGGATCCAAGGCAACTATTCTTTTTACGTAGCAACATCAAACAACATAATTCTAAGCACGACCTAAAGAACCCGGAACATCAATATAATACGAGGAACAAACAACTACCATACTTGACTCCTTTCATGAAAAAGTCAAAAGGACAAAAAAGTCTGACATATTTGAGTCCCAAACTATACCAATGTCTCCCAGCTGAAATTCAAAATATTTCAAAGCCAACTACATTCAAGTGTAACCTGAAATTGTATATTTCCTCATTGCCCAGAACAACAATTCATAGTCCTATTGACTAATCATGCCATACAGAAAAACCTGATACTTACCTCATATTTTAACATACCTCATCAAATATATACAAATCTTTTATACCTATCTACTTTTACATTTATATTTCTTGTTCATTTTTGTTTTTATACTCTTATACTACTATTTATTTATATTTATATATATTTATATATATATATATATATATATATTGTAACGAATTTTTCGTTACGTCCTTACACATAACCAATTTCTCATAACTTTTCCGGTTATCTTTACGGTAGTACGGGTCAGTAGTCACTGCGCTCAGGTCGTGAAGAATGTGCGTTCATTATTGTCCCTAGAAAATGGTATTTCGACAGTGTGACCGTGACATTTGATTTTCGTGTCGATCGCGTTTATCGAGCGTTTGGTTTTTCCAAGTTTTTTTAAATAGGAAAGAAACCGAGAATGAAAAACAGGTGAACTGTGATTTCGTCGAACCGAAAGGATAATCGCTCTCTTTCTTGAATAGAACGTCGAGATAGGCAGATGTACTGAGTGAGTTGGCTTTGATTTGTACAATCTATAGATGAAATAAGTTTCACTGCTGGAGTTTAGAGTAATATTATTCTCTTTATCTTTCAATTAATGTTGTAGCTGATTAGTATTTTCTTCTTTTTCCTTATGCTTGTAATATTAGAATTCTTGGATATACCGCATGGTAATTTTTGAAGGTTAAATATAAATATTTCGGCCATTTTGACAAAGCATTCATAGTACATATTGTGGCTAACGTAACATCTGTTCCGAATATTGGGAACTGATTTTTTTCATTGGAAATCAGTTCTACGCTTTTGCATTTTTTTAGGTACCAGTTAATTGGTAATTTGAATGGACTAGAGCTTATGTACCTCACACAACCACCGGTTTGTTCCAAGGATTCCAATTGAAGTGAAGGGCGTATTTGATTGTTCGACAGTGACTAATAGGACGGCTCTCTGGTAAGCAATTTTCTTTATTTCATAACTATATGTTTATGAGAGTAATTTTCTTTCTCTTGAGAAGAATTGCTTATCGAGAGAGTTGTACCTCTGGCCTAACGGTCTCAGAACACTCGATTCAATATATGCCTCAAGCGTAAAGTTGATTTCCGTTTAATAAATTTCTTATATCTATTACTCCAGTCAATTCCCAGTGTAGCTTATTTGATTTTTGATCGTTGCAGAGTCAATTCACTTCAGTTACTACCTTGTCGCCAAGAGCAGGAGATTCACAAATTTTTTGAGAATTACCTGTTTATCGATTTGAAAAGGAATTGCCGCCCTATTTCAAAATTATCTTTATCTAAGAGAGTT